>JAJOOH010001600.1:0-147387 GCA_029582605.1 Solanum gracilifrons
TTAAAAAGTATTTGTCCTCAAATGCAAATAAACGTACCAACAGTGAAATATAATAAGACAATGAGGGATGTAAAAAAAGGTTATGTCTATGCAGTCTCAAAATATTCAAAATGTTTTGCAAGGGTCAAAATCGTTTTGCAATTTAAAATAAAAGGAGCCATAAGCTCAAACATTCACATGAAGAAGTATTTAACACAATTATAAAGCAGAACAGCCCAAATATATACACAAAACATGACTATCAACACAAAAGGTGTGGGCCTCACCCCACCACAATTAAAAAGTATTTGTCCTCAAATGCAAATAAACGTACCAACAGTGAAATATAATAAGACAATGAGGGATGTAAAAAAAGGTTATGTCTATGCAGTCTCAAAATATTCAAAATGTTTTGCAAGGGTCAAAATCGTTTTGCAATTTAAAATAAAAGGAGCCATAAGCTCAAACATTCACATGAAGAAGTATTTAACACAATTATAAAGCAGAACAGCCCAAATATATACACAAAACATGACTATCAACACAAAAGGTGTGGGCCTCACCCCACCACAATTAAAAAGTATTTGTCCTCAAATGCAAATAAACGTACCAACAGTGAAATATAATAAGACAATGAGGGATGTAAAAAAAGGTTATGTCTATGCAGTCTCTCGCTGTCAGGGTCTCGGTAGCTAGTGTAACAGTCTGTATATGGGCATCAGTGCCTGGAATGACCTCCAGAAGGACCAGCTTCATTGGATCAAGCAGCAGTAGCCTTTTCCAAGGAACCCCACACAACAACATCTATCATGGTTTCTTCAGTCTCGGCTATGTCGTCCGATGCAGTTTCTTCGGTATTGGTTATATACGCTGCATTCCATCTTCATATCATGTGGTAGTCTGAGGCATTTCGGGCAGATCTAGAAGTTCCACTATTCCAAAGATCATGGACATATTGGTGGACTTTAGGTAGTCCACATCTTTCTTCAATCCGGCAATGGCGGCCTTTAAGGTTGTGACCTCCTTTGTGGCTCCTTGGTCGAGCTCACACACTCTTATCCTAGCCGTTAGAGCATCAATAGTAGTACTCAGTAGTTTCACATCATCATTAATGGCAGCCTAAAGTAAACTTGGAATGGAGCTTTCTATGTTGGCAGTCTGGCAATTAGCAGATTGGGCAAGTTGTTCCATTCGGATCAAGAATTCCTGAGTTGTCGGCCCACATGAGGCAACGACATCAGTAGGTGTGGGTGGTAATGAAGCAGCAGAGGGACCTGGAGGGTCAGCAGGAGTGGTAATGGCATCAGATATACCTGAAGGCCCTAGGGCCAGAGTTGGAAAATATGCCTCTGCTGGTATAGATCCAGTGGCCACGGCTTCTGTTTCATTTCTGCTTGGTCCTTATGATATTCAGCTTCGATCTTTCGGATACTGGTGGAGGCGGTGGCCACCAATTCCACATCCTTCTTTGCATCTCTAGGCACCCGAGCTATTTTGTACAATATATTGATTAATATCAGAAAAGGGAGAGATGTATGGCTTTGCTTTGCACGCATATGAATCCCGGAAGCAATGATCATCCCTAGATTTATCCTGGTTTTCTCTATGATGCATCCAAGACAAACTTCTTTGGCAAGGCGAAGGATTGATTCATTCTCTGATGGCATAATTGTGTTGCTGATGAACTCGAACTAGTATCTTGTAACTATGTTCAAATCTTTCTTTTCAATCAAAACACCTTCTGCTAACCATTTTGGAGTATTATCATCTGAGATTAGCGGTGCTAACCACTTTTTCATCACATCCAGCTTCTCTGTTCTGATCAAGTGCTGGCAGTGATCATTAATTTTATTGGACATACCCAAGACTGTGTTGATAGCCTCACTATGACAAGCTACCTTGCTTCCTCTGACAACCACGTAGTCAACTGCTTTGAAAGAAGATACCATCCTCTTCCGTTAAGGTACCAATGCACTATATTCATTGTAAAATTCTCTGACCTAGCATGGTATATAATAGCCATGGGGTTTTCTAAAGATTTGGAATTTGTGATATTTCCGGCACTCTATTATCTAAGGATACCTATCTATCACCCCATCTTTGGACAGTCGTTTCTCGTCAATGATCATTCTCAAACCCTCAGACTGTAATCTATTCATTGATTTAGGTGGGGGGGACTTGTACTGGAGGTGCCAGTACTATTGCCTGCTCTGGAACTGGATGAGTCAGAGTGGTAGATCGAGGGTTTCTGATCCGAGATGGGTCGTTTAGCTGTTTAGATCGTAATTCATTTCTCTGTCTATCCATCAGTTCATCTTCATCTGAACCCATAATCTCACCGTCATATGTTGTTGGGTCATTGCTATAAAAACTAGTACTATTGGAGCTTGCATTTGATAGCTCAACGATTTTTTCCTTGCCCTTGCCTTTCCCACCAATTGTGCAAAGTTTAGTGGCCTTGTTCCTGGATGCTTTCCTTACCTCGGGGTGGTGTGTTGCTACCTGCTTAGTTAGATTTAGTCATATCTACAAAGGATTGGGAAAGAGTTAGGAGAGAAATTAAGTAGAAGTCCAGGTACTCTTCTGCAGGGAAAACTCGCCAAGTAAATCGACGAGTCGTCTAAAATCTTTGGAGAGCTAACTCAAGATCGCCGAAAGGGTTTTCTTCAAATCATAGCAAGTCGGCGATGGGAAGGTATTTTTCATCAAATCGCCGACTACTTTTTACGAGCAAGGGTTTGTCCACCAAAAGTTAGAGTGTGTAAGGATCTCAGAGAGCAAATATAGAGCGATAAGGAGTACATTCGGTGATTCGCCGAGTGCATTCGGCGAAGGCAGGCATCTCGCCGAAAGTTACAGACTCAAACCACAAACTTGACATGAAATTAAATGAGAGAGGAAGAAAATAGGCGAACCGCCCGAGTTATACGGTGAACTCAACTCAGCTCTCCAAATGACCCAACATGCCTATTTTCAATCCACCTTCTCGAATTCAATCCCGCAAGCCTCGAAAATAAAATCAAAGCATAAACTAGCAAAATTCAAACGAGGCCCGCACTATCTAATGCCCCGGGATACTCAGGTTTCTCCCAAATTTTCCAAATTTGGCCATTTGACGATATGTGCTCGTAAGAGTGGTGTCCCCCGCTCTATCATTGAACAGTTCTCGTTGTTTGGCACCAACAATGGCTACTCAGATTTCAGCCAATCAATCTAAACAGCACGTAAGCACACCCCAATATAATTTCACTCATTTAAAAACACACAAGTTATGACCATTTGACTATCAAATCAATACGGGCAAGATTTCCATATTTAAATAGGCATTTAAGCATTCTAATCCTATCAGAGAGGCCCAACACACATCAATAAGATACGATCATTGAAAAAGAGTACAAACTATTCAAAAATAAATTTGGGACTCGAAAAACTAACCTTTTGTGCTGATTAAAATGTGATTGAAAACCAAGGCAGCAAAGAAATCCACTTTCAAGCACAAAGCAACTAACAAAAATACTATTATAATGCTAAAATAGGGAAAATACTACCTTTGTGTCAGTTTGTGAAGATTAAGAGCGAGGAAAAGTGAAGGATTTCAAATTCTAGGACTTTTGGCCATAATAAACTGTCCATTTCTTGTCCATTCGGCGACATTAGTCGCACTAACCGATACAATCTGCGACACGCCGAGTGGTCATTTGGCTCACCGATACAAGATTAAGGGTATTTTTCTACCTCTTGGTGCGTTTCAGCCAGTTGATTAAGCAGTTGGGCTGCTTTCACGTATGACTATCTTGCAAGGCCTCCTGGAATGAGTTGGTCGACCAACTTCTTGTTTCCGGGACCAAGACTTTTGTAGAAGCAGTCAAGAAGTGCCATGTCAAGAATGTTATGAGTTGGGCATTGAGTAATCAGGTCATTAAAACTTGCCCATGACTTGTGGATCCATTCACCTTCCGATTGCTTGAAGGTGAGGGTACGATCCCGGAACATCATTACCTCTAATGGAGGAAACTCCATTAGCTCCCGAGTACTGCTCGCTTCCTCTGCTTGGATATAGACAAACCAACAAAAACAAAACTAAAAATTAAGTGAGTAAACTATGACTAAGAAGAATAAAAATTCTATTAATCTAAATTTTTTAAAATAATACCAATCCCCGGCAGTGGCACCATTTTGGTGTTTCCATAATGAAGACACAACTTCTGATGCAAGTGTCTACAATCGTAAAATAGTTTAGTTACCCAACCAAGGATTGGGATCGTCCCAAGAGAATCGTTTTGAGAACTTATATAAAAATAAAATTTAGTTCTAACTAGTCGTAGCTAAATACATTAACGAGTAAAAACATTGTAAATTTAAAAAGGGGGACACAAGACTGTCAATTAACAATGGGGGGTTTTGTCACAAGTAAGGTAAAAACAACAAAATAAACAAGGGTTTCTAAGTAATAAGAGGGGATCTTGGGATGTGATGGGAATACAGGTTAAGTTAGATTATTGGATACATGCTTGTGATAGAAAATTTATAGAGTAATATTGACTAGGCTAAGCTTTATGTGGGAATAAGTTCTCTCTCGAGCAACTTACCCTGTTTCCAATGGGTTCCTCTCGGACACCCACTTGCCACATGAAGACCAGCATACAACTTATCCCACTCACTCTCTCTAGCAGAGTGTTAGGATATGGGACTAGGGTTCACTCTCTCGAGCAGAGCCTCATGTCGACCCACTCCTTAGGCCATCAATCTAATAGTCTTGGTTTCACGACTTCTCTCTCGGCAAAGCCGAAAACACATAAATAAACTTGTATTTGAAACTACAAATATGGTAAATTCATCCACAACTACAAGACGAAATCACCATTAAACTACATTTAATCTATCAGCAAGCAACACCTAACAATAATCTTAACCCATGTTCGCTAAATCACACCCCAAGAATGGGGTTTTTTAGCCACACATCAAGAGATAGAAAATTATACCTAAATGATCTTGCTTTCAAATGGGTAGAACTATTTAAGTCTTGTTACAGGCCAAGAATAAATAATCTAAGAGACCCAAGTCCAAATCCTTAGAGATGAAACCCTCTTTTTCTTCAACTCTTCAAAACCCTCTCAAACTAAGAGCAAAAATACTAAAAAGTACTATTCTATATGAAAAATATAATACTTGTTCGACACTTAAAACTTCAACTCTAACTAGTATTTATAGTTTTCACAGATTTGTGCTCCAGCGGATCGTTCGGCGTCGTTAATCGGAATCGTCGATCAACTCGGTGATTCGCCCTTTGGTGTAGTTCATCGCCGTCTTGCACCAGGTTTTCTGTATACTGCTTTGTATTTAAAACAGTGTACAGTTTCCCTTCAGCCTTATTACGCTGGGTGTTATTCTAAGAATGACACCATGTCTGTTCCAGTTTCATTGACCCGATGTGGAATTCCCAAGATCATACCTGCGGTATTACGAAAACACGTAAGGGTAAAGCCAGTCCTTAACATGATCGTGCTCTGGGTCATTGGGCGACATGGTACTGCTTCACGAAATTTCTCGACAATGCGCCGACTGCTCCCTTTTTTGCCGACTTGATTTTTCCTCAAGGCTCAGCACACTGGGACAAAAGGCGAATATGTGATTTGTTGGCGATTCGCCGAATGGGTTCGGTGATTCACAGATTTTCATTTTTTCTTTCGTTTAGTTTCTTTTGCTCCTTTTTGCTCGATCGTGTCCATGCTTTCCCTCAAATTATAAATACCTGAAACTTCAAGGTTTTCATCAGTTATCGAGACAAAACATGTATTTGAGGACATAATTTCTATTAAACTATAGCCCTAAATGAGTCCAATTTGTGGACTCATCAGTATGATGATCTATGTTTTGATTATGATTATGTCTTATATTTTTCCAGTATCTTGAAAATGATGGTTTAACTTAGTAAATTGCATGCATTCAACTAAAATGTCCCTTTTAGCATGTTTCAAGGTTTTTATGCATGGCTTCCATACTTAGTGCATTTTTGTACTAACCCACATTTTCCTACATTTTCCCCAAGTGTAGGGTTCGGTTCTCAAGGTGGTCCTTATTGTGGCTAAAGCTTGGATTTTCTCATTCCTCCTAGCTTGTTGGTGAGTCCTCATGATTCGAGGACGGATGTTTTCACTTAGTAGTTTCATTCTTGTATTTCCTTTTCTGATTATGTTGTATGGGTTGTGTCCCTATTTGATTCAAGTATTTTCATAGATGGGTATGTTGAAACAAGTCTAGACTTCCGCTTTCCCTTATGAAAACATTTGGACTTGAAATGCGTTTTTACTCTTTATTTTTTTATGCTTATGTTATGAGATGCTAAGTGGCTTACATGGTGCTTTTTAGGGTTCTCTTTTCCCTGTTACATTTAGGAGGTACCCATGGGTCATGATAGACGCAGCCCATACAATAGTTCTGAACATAAAAATGAAATATAAAAGGACATGGTGGTCAAGCCCTCGAATGCTATCAGGAATCGCCAAAACTTCTCTTCTTGCTCTACTATGAACCTAGCCACGAGGATGGAAGTCAATATCACTGGACCCTACATTTGATAAGAATGTAGGTAAAAGTATGTGTAAGTACAAACATGTACTAAGTATGATGGTTAACATAAATCATCAATAAGAGTATAACATAAGTGTTAGTCAACAGAAGACATATACAGAACCATAAGAGATACATCATAAGAGATAAACGATAAGCATAAGATCTAACAACGTACTCAAAGGCATATCATTGCATCTCGATACACATAAGCCATAAGCATGGTTAATAACCTTTATTCATCATGACATAAAACAATGCTTCATAAGTAACCTGAAGGCATACTTGTACAATGCATGAATAAGACCCCATAAATCTCACCCATGCTAACTAAACCTCTTTAGGCCATCATATATAATCATCATCTTTTGATCTAATCATTAGCTCATAATTCATAGACAAGTTAAAGCACCACTAGTCATGCATGTCATTGAAGGTCTTTCAAGCTACAATCCACTCTAGACATTCTCATATTTCATATTTCACATTACTCTTATTTACTCTTAAGACATGGGGACTCACCTCTATATGAATACTATAAAGGCTAATGTGTATTCACCTCTTTCCTTACATGTATAGTCATAGGTATTCGCCTCCATTACCATTTTAGGGAAAAATAGGTATTCACCTCCATGACTCATCATGATATGATATATGTATTCGCCTCCACATCATTTTACAAGGATCATAGGTATTCGCCTCCATGTCCAACATTATATGATAAGTATTCGCCTCCACATCGTTACCTAAGGATCATAGGTATTCGCCTCCATGATCGTCAATAAAGGCTAATGGCTAATCACCTCTTGCCTTGATTTAGGAGTTATAGACTAAGGGTAGTCACCTCACACTTCTCATAACATGGCATGGGTAATCACCTCATGTTTATTCTCTCATACTTACTTAACTTAGGAATATGGAAATAACTTCACATCCTACTCATAGAAAGGTCTTGGGTAATCACCTCTAGCCTCATGTCATTTTATAGTCCTTTGACTTAGATTCATTTTAGGTGAACAAGACTTTCAATATAGAATCATTCTATGTGAGAAAATTTTTCACATTATGTTTTCATGAAAATAACCTTTCAATTAACACAACAACAACAACATAGTCATTAACACTTCACTCTCAAAGTGTTACAAAATCATCTACATAGATTCTATAAGAACATGCTTAATCTCATACATGCATAATATAGGTCAATGTGGGTAAACCTTCCACAACAATACCACATACAATTCAACATTCATAATTTAGCTTTCCCCTCAAAGCCTTACTAGTCTTAACTCATCATGTTAGCTTTACTCTCAAGCCCTACTAGTTATAATTCAACATATAAGCTTTATTCTAAAAGCCCTAAAAAAGATCATTCATACCTTAGTCTCAAGACAATCCTAATCTTAAGCCTTACAATTCATAATTTATCATACACACTTTATCTAAGTCAATTCATGTCTAAAATATTTACTCTTAAGCAATTCATAACTATTTACTTCAATTTCAAGTAATCTAAATTGTAATTCATCAATCTTAGAAGATCACATCAAAGCCCTCAATTTCCCCTTTCATGACATAAAACTCAACTATATCAATTTCACCCTAGAATAATTGGTTAAGCATGAATACATGTATAATCATACTAAAAACATGCAATTCAATCATAAACAATCATAATCCACTCTATTGGATCATAACCCATAACATTAGAAGAAACCCTAGTTTAACTTGGGGAATTCTTCTTCTAAATTAGGGAAAAAATGGGTGCTTCGTGGATGAAATGAATCCATGATTTAATAAGCCATTATACCTTGATTATAAAGCCTATGAATCTTCAAAGAATGGAGTTTTGACCTGACCTAGCTTGACCCTCTTCTTCTTCTTCTTCTTTTTCTTCTTCTTTCTAGAGAGAGTATTTTTTTTATAGAGAATTGGATTTCTTTTGGGGGTTTAGAAATAATGATTTGGAATCACTTAATACAGGGTCTAAAGTCTTTATATAGGTGTTCTAATTTAGGCTAAAATGACATCACTTAACATTAATTAAAATCGGAAAATACCAAAGTGCCCCTAAAATAAACCATCAAAAATGCTCCCAAACCTCAACCATGGACCCATAACCTACGGACCGTGTATGCAACCACGTCCCATCTTGGTTGGGTGTGGTTCATGGTCAGAGATTACTGGCCCATCAATAAGACCTCTACCCACGAGGCGTGGGTCTTGTTGTGGTCACTATTTTTGGGCAACTTCCTAGGGTCCTCCCCAAAGGCCCATGGTTGGTCCTTGAGGGGTGATACCTTGCCGTTCTAACACAATAACCTCTATTTTAAGTACGGGGAGTTATATTCATGACTTTAACCATCATGTCAAGCTCTAGTTTAGCCTACTAATTTCTGGTGTGTTACAATATCTCCTCGTTGGGACCATTCGTCATCGAATGACGTTCTAGGAACTTCTCAAGGTTACAACCCTATACTAGCAACCCATCATGCATGCAACTCATCTAAATGCACATAACTAAATAGGAAAACTTAAACTCTAAGCTAAAAATACTCAATGCAACACAAGGAAGTAGGAACTACATCCAACAACCCAAAATGCTTGAAATTCTATATCTACTCATGTTCAAGGAGGAACTACCACCTCCAAGCTAAAAGCATGCTCTACAAAATATCATGGAGCCTATATGCAACCTATACTCATAACATTCACCCAAGGAGGAATCTCTCAACTCCAAGCTAGGACATGTTCATCAATTCATCTCATGAAGTCTATAGGCAACTCTACTCAATGCACTTCAACATGAGAAAAATTAATCATGCAACTACATTTTCTTTCACAGCACAAGTTTTCATGAATATGCACCACACAAGGAAATCATGGAAACATCTAAAACACACATGACTCCGAAACATAATACAACTAAGAGGAATTTATCATCTCAAACTAGAGGAGGAATACAAGGAAAAAATAAGAAGATTAGGACATCTTATTGGCCTCGGCCTCCAAAGTAAAACCGTCACCTAAAACCCTCACTAATAGGTCACTCTTTAACACTTTCATGGAAGCAACTTCCTTGTTCTTCTATTTCTTAACTTGCCGGTCTAAGATCTCATATGGGTTTACAAAAATGGTGACTAAACTTTCCCAAGCTCATTACACCTCTAAATGTGAGAACTTCTAACAACCCAAAACATGAACATTAAGAACACTCTACAACCTTGCTATCTAAGCACACCATCTCACACCTTGGGAGTAAGCCTAGGTCGTCTTTCTAAGCACCATCTTCTTCAATTCTAAGGTTAGATCAAGTTATCACTTAAGCTTTCACATCCATCACACAAGATGATATTAAACCGTATTGAATTACACTACAACCCTTTTAGAGGAGTCTGCTCCCTCAACACATCTAGACATTATTTAAACACTTTATTCATCAAATTTATCCACATACCCCAAGACTCATCATGACTAAATCGGTTCTACCATCACTAAAACAAACAATAATGCAGCCCATTCATAATAAAGACAACAACAAACTCTATCATATAAAGTCTATCCAGACACAAAAGACAAGAAATATCAAAATCTAAATAAGCATAAAACACATACCAGGAGCAACATTTGGATTAAACTATTGTCCACCTCTAGCTTGGAGAGCATAAGACCTATTCTTCTTTGGATCACTCCCACCTGAACTAATTGGATCGGGTGAAGGGTAGGGTTGAGACCTACGCCTATTATCCCCTTCGATTCTAGAAACTTTAGGGCAATGCCTTATGTTGTGGCCCAACTCACCACACCAAAAACAAACATTAGAACCATCTAGGCATTAACTTGCATGCCTTTTATCACAATTACTACACCCTGGAAATAGAACCTCACTTTCATCGCCTTGAGACTTAGGGTTAGACACCTTTTCTTGGTTGAACTTTGGAGTGTTTGAGGAGCCTTGCCGGAGGAACTTTTGTCTATATCTAAGGCAACCATGTCCATCGTACCTTGCATAAGAAGGATCATCATCCTTTATTCTAGACCCTTTTTTCTCCCTAGACTCATCCTTTAGTTTCCCCTCTTCAATTTGTTGAGCGTACACCATAAGACGTGAGATATCGATATCATGGAGGAGCATTGTCGTACGACATTTTTTTCTACCATATTGGACACGCCTCAGAAAAACCTTCTCATCTTAGTCCTTCAGTCTGTCACCAAAGATGGAGCATACTTGGAACGTTGGGTGAACTGTAGAGAATACTCCTTAATACTGATACTTCCTTGACGAAGGTTAATGAACTCTTGCACCTTTGCTTCCCTCAATTCAAGGGGACAAAACCTATCAAGAAACACTAATTTAAACAATTCCCACTCTACAGGACCCACTCCCACCGGCGTAGCCTCTTTCCATTGATCATAACATATTTGTGCAACATCTCTTAATTGGTAAGCAGATAAGTCCGCCTTTTCTTCTGAAGTCACCCTCATAATATCAAGTACCTTATAGATCTCATCTATGAACCCTTGAGGTTCCTCCTTCACTTTGGAGACATAAAATTCTAGAGGGTTCATTCTCATAAAATCCCTCACTCTTGAAGCGGTCATACATACCATTGGGTTCACGAGGGCAACCACATATCTATTGGCTTAAGCCGTCACGGCTTGGGACAACATTTGGATAACCGACCTAAAATCTGCATTAGTCACATTCTCACCTATAGGGTCAATCGGAGCTTGGGGAGGAACTTATTACTCCACATTGTCTTCCTCATTCCTTCTAGCATTAGCCCTCCTAGTAGTCATATCCTAAAAACCAGCTGGCACGGACTAGGAGAAAGACCTAAAGAGTTAAACTCTATGGAACGACTTAGAGAAGTGAAAAAGTGAGGTTTCCTAAACATCCAATAGCCTGTCATTCATAAATATGGCGCGCTTCATGATGAGTACGAGATTTGGATTCATTTAGGGATTTATTTATATACATTTAGTGTCCTCAAATGCCTATTTTGTGCCAATAATTGATGTAGAACCCTTGATTTCCAAGTATATGGATCGAGTAACAAAGCAAGGACACAAAACAAGCTGAAAGAATGAAGAAAGGCAAGCCTGGTGATCGCCAAGTCCACTTGGCTAGTCGTCGAATAGCTACTTGACCGCCTAAAGTTCCAGTGTGCCAAGCCTTAAAGGAAAGAACCAAGTAGGCGAGAGAAAGGAGCAGTCGGCGGATCGTCAAGTGGTTCTACAATGCAGTGTTGGATCGCCCAAAGATATAGACCTTGAGGATGCAAAATGCCAAGGCAGAAGGGTGATGAAAATGACCAAAGGGTGACTTATCGAATGATTCGGTGAGCCCAACTTACTTCACTAAGTGACTCTTCACAGCACATTTTTGGCCACTATAAATACGTTTTTGAACATTCAGTTTCGATCAATTAGTATCAATTACTCTTTAGAACAGATTTTTATTAAGTTTTGAGCTCTAGAGACAAGTTTTCTCTAGTTTTTCCTAAGCTTTGAAGAATTGATGTTTTTCACTTTTGAGAAATTGGAAGTGGATCTTTGAGATCCTTCAAATTGGAACATTGTAAAGACGAAATCAATCTTTCCCGGTTGATGGAAACTCAATTTGGTAACGATTTTTATCATTTTATGATGTCTAGATAAAACCCTAATTCTTGGTGTGTGATTATGTGATTATGGATTGATTTAGTTTATGGGTATTGCTAATTGTTAGTTTAAATGCTATTTAGAAGTGAGTTCAGTCATTAATTGTGGTTTTATTTAAGATTGTAGTTGTAAATGCAGTTCTACCCTTGTGTTTTTGGCTTACTTGAGAGAGAGATTTTAAAACTATGATTATTGATTGATGGTCTGTGGGTCAATATTGGGTTGACATGGGTTCAACTCAAGAGAGTGAATCCTAAATCCAATTCCACACATTCATCTCGAGAGAGTGAATGGACTAAGCTGTGGGCTATTTTTATTTTGCTTTCTTGTTGATGTGCGAGAGAAATCAACTTGATTCGGGGTAAACTATTGGAGAGAAAGATTATCTCCTCTATAGTATAGCTTACTCACTAATATTTAGCTATTTTCTAATAGTTGCAATTACCCATTTGTCTATATTAGCCCATAATCTAATCACATCCCAAGAACTCGTCTCATTATTGTTATTTCGTGTTCGTTGTTTCTGTTTGTAGTTGATAATTTCAAGCCAAAACCCCTATTTGACATTTGTGTCACCCCCTAATTTGAATAATGTCTTTATTCGGTAATATCTATTCGTATGACTGATTTGACCATGTTCATACTTCTCAATTGAATCTATAACACGTATTGCTCCCTGTGGGATTCAACCCCAACTCATTTAGTTGGGTTTTATACTGATTTACGACCGTTAACGCTTCGAATTGGATGAATTGTCTTTGAAATGTTATTAATCTTATCACACTTATGAAGTAGACTCTACTAGACGTGGTTTGAGACATCTGAGAACCATTCTAAACCTTATGCTTTGATACCAAGTTTGTCATGACCCATGGGTACCTCCTAGATGTGACATGGTGTACAAAACTTTGAAAAGCCTCATACAAGTCACTTATCATAACGTAACATAAGATAATAGAAAATGGTGCGGAAATTTCAAACATTTTTCGTCACATCAAAGTATCATAAAACGAAGCACAAGTTTACTACACTTGTCTCAAACTATCTAATACTAGAATATCTTTGCGACACAGCCCATACAATAGTTCTGAACATAAAAATAAAATATAAAAGGACATGGTTGTCAAGCCCTCGAATGCTATGAGGACTCACCAAAACTTCTCTTCTTGCTCTACTATGAACCTAGCCACAAGGATGGAAGTCAATATCGTCGGACCCTACATTTAATAAGAATGTAGGCAAATGTATGTGTTAGTACAAACATGTACTAAATATGATGGCTAGCATAAATCATCACCAAGAGCATAACATAAATGTTAGTTAACATATGACATATACATAATCATAAGAGATACATCATAAGACATAAACTATAAGCATAACAACAAAAAACGTAATCGAAGGCATAATCATTGCATCTAGATCAACATAAGTCATAAGCATGGTTAATACCCTTAAATCATCATGACATAAAAGAATACTTCATAAGTAACATTAAGGCGTACTTGTGCAATGCATATATAAGACCCCATAAATCTCACCCATGCTATGTAAACCACTTTAGGCCATCATACATAATCATCATCTTTTGATCTCATCCTTAGTTCATAATTAATAGACAAGGGAAATCACCTCTAGTCATACATGTCATGGAAGGCCTTACAAGTTACAATCCACTCTAGACATTCTCATATTCCATAGTTCACATTACTCTAACTTACTCTTCAGACATGGGGACTCACCTCTCTATGTCTACTATAAAGGCTAATGGGTATTCACCACTTGCCTTACATGTATAGTCATAGGTATTCGCCTCCATGACCATTTTAGGGAAATATAGATATTCGCTTCCATGCCCCATCAGTATATGATAGGTATTCGCCTCCACATCATTTTACAAAGATCATAGGTATCCGCTTCCATGCCCAACATTATATGATATAGGTTTTCGCCTCCACATCCTTACATAAGGATCATAGGTATTCGCCAACATGATCATCAATAAAGGCTAATGGGTAATTCCCTCATGCCTTGCTTTAGGATTATAGACTAAGGGTAGTCACCTCACACTCCTCATAGCATGACATGGGTAATCACCTCATGTTTAATATCTCATACTTACTTAACTTAGGAATATGGGAACTCACCTCACATCCTACTCATAGGAAGGTCTTGGGTAATCACCTATAACCTTATGTTATTTTATAGTCCTTTGACTTAGATTCATTTTAGGTGAGCAAGCCTTTCAACCCTAGAATCATTTTAAGTGAGAAAACCTTTCACATCATGTTCATTATGTTTCCTGAGAAAACTCTTTCAATCAACACAAAAACAACAACATAGTCATTAACACTTCACTCTCAAAGTGTTCCTAAAGCATATACATAGATTCTATAAGGACATGCTTAATATCATACATGCATAATATAGGTCAATGTGGGTAAACCTTCCACAACAATACCCTATACAATTCAACATTCATAATTTAGCTTTCTCCTCAAAGCCTTACTAGTCTTATCATGTTAGCTTTACTCTCAAGCCCTACTAGTCATAATTCAACATATAAGTTTTATTCTAAAAGCCCTAACAATGATCATTCATGCCTTAGTCACAAGATAATCCTAATCTCAAGCCTTACATTTCATAATTCATCATACATATTCGATCTAAGTAATTCATCTTTAAAAATTTTACTCTTAAGCAATTCATATCTATTTACTTTAATTTCAAGTAATTTATATTGTAGTTATCAATCTTGGAAGATCACATCTAAGCCCTCAATTTCCTCTTTAATGGCATAAAACTCAACTATATCAATTTCACCCTAGAATAATTGGTTAAGCATGAATACATGTGTAATCATATTAAAACCATGCAATTCAATCATATAAAATCATAATCCACTCTATTGGATCATAACCCATAACATTAGAAGAAACCCTAGTTTAACTTTGGTAATTCTTCTTCTAAATTGGGGAAAACTTGGGGGCTTCTTGGATGAGAGGAATCCATGAATGAATAAGCCATCATACCTTGATTACAAAGCCTACCATTCTTGAAACAATTGAGTCATGACTTGACCTAGCTTGACCCTCTTCTTCTTCTTCTTTTTCTTTCTAGAGAGAGGATTTTTAAGAGAGAATTCGGTTTCTTTTGGGGGTTTAGAAATAATGATTTGGAACCACTTAATTAAGGGTCTAAATCCTTTATAAAGGTGTTCTAATTTAGGCTTAAACGACATCACTTAACATTAATTATAACTGGAAAACCCCAAACAACCCCTAAACTTAACAATAAAAAATGCTCCCAAGCATGAACCATGGACCCATGACCTACGGACCTTGTATAGAACCATGGCCCATCCTAGTTAGGCGTGGTTGATGGTCAGAGATTGTTGGCCCATCCACGAGACATCCACCCACGGGGCGTGGTTCCTATTGTGGTCACTATTTTTAGGGAACTTCCTAGGGTCCTCCTCAAGGGTCCATGGTTGGTCCCTGAGGGGTGATACCTTGACGTTCAAATAGGACAACCTCTATTTTAAGTACGGGGAGTTATATTCATTACTCTAACCCTTACGTCCAGCTATAGTTTAGCCTACTAATTATCGGGGTGTTACAAGCCTTTAGCCAGTTGAGTGAACGGGGATGAGGACCCCGTACTTGTGTTGGTGGGACCATTGTCTCCTCTGGAGCTGCATCTAGAAGAGAAGGAGGAGGAGTCTGACGCACCGGGATCCTAGACAGATCGTTCATTGACTTTGAGTATAGCTCCACTCTCCAAGCCTCTAATAATTGGTCATCCTCATTCTCAAATTTATAAGCCAAATCATGTGAGTCCCGCTCACGACCTAATGAGGTAAGGTGTGTCTCATAGACCCCTGACAGTTGAAGCTTGCCACCTCAGGAGGCTCAACTACGGGTGCCTTGTCCTTGAGTGTGCCTCCCTTTGGAGGTAGTTTCGTTACCTTTTTTCGGGATACAGCTAAATCCTCATTGATGGTGATTCCTCGTGCCCACTTTCGGGGTGGTACTTCTCTACCAGAAAGTTTTGGTCTAGAAATTCCTGCAAAACAATGTAGAAACACATAGAAAAAGTCAAGAAAACTTCAGAAAATAAACTGCAGGAAGACTCGCCGAACCGATCGGCGAGTCGCCGAACCACTTTGGCGAACAAGCTCGGGCTCTCCGAAAGTTCCAGAACAAAAGATCCAAAAATTTAAAGTTGGTCGGCGATGTCCAGGGCTAGTCGACGGATCCCCAACACCAATCAGTGAACTAAAAGTAGCTCGCCAAAAGTTACAGTGCATTTTAAAGAATTAGAGGCACAGAAGGGCGATCAAGAAGCACTTTCTGCGAGTTGCCGAGTGAACTCGGTGATCTCAAACATATCACCGAAAGTTAGGAAAAAAAACTCAATATATAGAAAAATTAAAGGTGATCAAAGGGGACTTAGGCGAACCGCTGAAACCTTGGCGAGCTCGACCCAGCTCGCCAAATGGCCCAACGTGCCAGTTTTAACCCCGTGCTTCAAAATCATGCACGCAGCCCACAAAATCAAAATTAAGCACCTAAGCTATGAAATTCAAGCAAGACAAATACTACCCATGCCCTCGGGGTATTCAGACTTCCCCTGATTTGGCAAAAAATGGCTAATGTACATCTTTTGCCCATAAGATGTCAATCGCTCCATCATTAGGAAAAATATGAAATTTAGCACAATCCGGGGTTACTCAAACTTCACCCCGCTAGACCCAACACATATTCAACACAACCCAATGATTTTGACTAGACTTCAACAAGCAAAGACATGGAAACCATGATTAAAGGCCGAATAATTATGATTTCATTTAAAATTAGGCAAACAAACAATCACACAATGATTAGCCAATGACATTCAACAAAAAAATACTGATTTCATTCGAGTTCAACCACATATAGAGTTTGGGGTTTGTAAAACCAACCTTTTATGCCGAATGTATTTTAAATGCTAGGCGGTAAAGAATTCCAAAGTCAATTTCGAGCAAGGGAAAATATTGAAAAAAAAAAGTTGGGTGAGAGAATGTGCGAGTTAAAAAGTAAGAAAGTGAAAGGATTTGAAATTTTAAAACCTTTGGCCTTTAAAACATTTCAGTTCGCGCGCCAGTCGGTGGAGTAAGTCGTGCCCACCAAACGACTTAGTGATTCACCAAGGGGTATTTTGGCTTGTCGAGTTTTACAGAACTCCGTGAAATTTGGGGGTTCAAACGTATGACAAAGTCTAGCTCGCCGACCACTTCGATGAGTCGCCGACTAGACTTTTGGCTCGCCTAATTTCCACTCTCCAACGCTTTCACTTTTCAACCTATAACATCAACGCACGTTATTTGAAAACAACATTTAAAACATCAAAAACATTGGTTTCCTCCCAAGATGCGCCATATTTAATGTCGTGGCATGACGAAAATACAAATTCAAGCTTCATTTTTGGGGTTGGCCACTGTGTCAGTTGGCAACCTCCCTTTTTGCCGTGGATTTAATTGAGTCGAGATTTGACCCATTTGTGTCTCCAGCTATTTAATAAACTCTGAATGAGAACTCACCGTCTAATTGAGAATTGAGACATCTTTCTTCATCTATTTCAACACTTTGTCCGACCCTTCCACTTTATTGAGAATGCGTGCAAGCATGTCTTCCGTACAAAAGTTCTCCAGGTCAGCTCTTTGCTCTTTAGGAATTTGGCATTCATAAGGTGGGATGTATCTTTCCTTTTCACCATCCATTTCCTTCCAAGTAGCATTAAGATCATGTCATTCCCTCTCACAATCTCTCCATCCATCATCTCTATTCCAACTCGTATTTCCACCCAGCCCTGGGTAATTTGAACGAAATCCTCCTCCTTGATTTGCAAGGAAGTTCACTTCCTCATTGTACATCACTTCAAATTGTGCTTCTTCGGGGCTTACTCCACTAGCACCCACATTATTTACACTCATAAACCCACTACCCATCACATTTTTCGACAATAAATCATGTTGGGTCATCATTTTTGGCCATATTTTAGTCTCTCTCTTTTGATCCTTCTCGATCTGCTCTTTCATCATCCTAAAAGTGAGAGGAGTCAGCTAGTCCTCCCTAGTGTACCATGCTTTATTTATCTTGATCATGCTATCAAGTAGTTGAGATGCTACCTCATAGGGTGGTTGCATTATGCCTCCGGGAACAAGTTTATCAGTGACTCCTTTGTTCATCAAGTCAAGACTCCTATAGAAGTATTGTAGCAATATGTGGTTCGGCAGTCCGTGAGTCGGACACTGAAGTACTAACTTCTGAAACCTCAGCCACGTCTCATGGATTGGTTTACAGTCCAAGCGTTTGAAACCTTGGATACTATCTCTGAGCATCATCAACTTTGATGGGGAAAAGAATCTCACATAGAATGTTGTGGTCAGCTCATCCCAATTGGTGATAGAGTTCCTCGGCAAATCAACTAACCATTTGGTAGCTTCACCCATCAATGAGAATGGAAACAACCTGAGACAGACTGATTCTTATGATATGTTCTTCAATGAGAACGGACCACAAACATCCACGAAATTCCGAATATGCTCATGGGGATCTTCGTAGGCCAGCCCTCCATATAATCCTTTCATTTGGAAGAGTTGTAGCATTGTGCTTGTAACATGGAAGACAACATTCCCCTCAACAGGAGGTAGATGTATTGCACGAACACCTCCCAATTGAATTGGGTCATTCACATGATTAAGATTCCCAATATCGTCTTGGTGGCCAACTTGGCTACCAGTACTCCTGTTCACACTCATTTCTTCCTCTATTTAAAACAAAACAACACCAACACTAAAAAAAGTAAGTCAATTCAACTATAACACAAAAAAAATCATAATTCAACTTCAGTAATAGAATTCTAAACAACACCACTACCCGGCAGCGGCATCATTTTTTATTAATGTCTTAAATACACCATATCCGATTCTAGGAGTAGACAATCATTAACTAGTATAAAACCCAACGAAGAGTGGGGGTCGAACCCACAAGGAGCGATACATGTTTAAATTCAGTTACGAAGTTATAAAGTGGTCTAAGCGGTAATTGGAATTGAAATTATCGAAAACATACAAAGAAATTGAAGAGGGTGACAACAAATGTCATATGAGGAGTTTTTTATTTGCAATTAACAGCTAAAACAAGTATGAAAATAGGGGAAACAACAATACTAAGAGGAATTCTCGGGATGTGATCGATTATAAGCTAATTAAGCTACATGGATAATTGAAATTTAACAATAATTAGCTGGGTAATTGAAATTTAACAATAATTAGCTGAATCATTGTGGGTAGGCTAGGCTATAAGTGCAATAATTTTCTCTCAAACAACTATTACGGTTTAGGCAGGTTCTCTCGAACCTCGACAACCTTGACAAGATCAATAGCCCACAACCTTAATATATCCACTCTCTAGAGTTAGATAGGTAGGATTGAGTTTAGGACTCACACTTTTGAGTTTAACCCATATCAACCCAATACCTACAATTATAAATCAAAAGCTTTGGTTCCAAAACTTCTCTCTCAAGCAAGCCAAGAACTCTATGCTAGATTAGCAGTTGCAACGACAATTCATAGATTAAAACAATGTTAATGATTAAACCCATATTAAAATAGCAATTTTACCATTAAACAACAATACCCAAAAGATAATTAGACAAATAAACACATGATCACACCCCAAGAATTGGAGTTTTAGCTACATATCATTAAAAGAGAAAAATGATTACCAAATACATTAGTCATACTCTAGGTAAAGGTTCTCAAGTCTTTACAATGCTCCAGATTGAATAAATTCAAAAACCCACTGGAAAATCCTAAATGTTAAGCTTAGTAATCCTCAAAGGCTACAATGGAAACTCAAAAACTAAGAGAAAACTCTAACTCTCAAACTTGGGGATCAAAACTCTGAAAGGGAATTAGGAACTCCCCAATTTGATTTTAAAATTCCTATTTATAGCAGCCCAATTTTTGGCCTGAAATGCCGTTGGGCGAAATAAATTGGGCCTCGCTGAACAGCTCAGTGATCTGCCCTTTGCTCCAATCCATCATTGGTTTGCATTGTCCATTTTTTTTCACATTTCTGTGACTTTAGGTGATCAAGGCTGCCATCGCAGATTTGTTTGGCGATTCAATGACTATCCATTTCTATCGTCGAGTTGGTTCTTCCCCTGGGTTGGCACAGTGGAACTTTGGGCGAGCTAAAGATCCACTCGGTGGTTTGCCGAGTGGTCTTGGGGATAACCAGGATCACTTCTCTTCATTTCGTTTGCTTGTTTGCTACTTTTTGCCTGGTAGTGTCCTTGCCTCGCTCCTTACTCTACATACCTACAAATCAATGCTTTCACATCAGTTTATAGTATAAATTAGGCATTCGAGGACACTTAAACTATCAAAAAAATTCCTAAATGAGTCAAAATCTCAGATTTATCAATCATGGTTGTAGTTGTGCTGACTAGACTGTGTGTCACGTTCCAACACATCTATTGGATGAGGTGTCACGTTCCAACACATATATATTGGATTGGGTGTCTTGTTCTGACACATATATGTTGGATTAAGTGTCACTTTCCGACAAACTGACAGTTGAGAGAACTACCTGTGATTCATTACATTTATGTCTAACTGTTATTGACATTGGAAAATGGTATGTTCTCTAAAATGATAAGTGAATTATGCGTCCTACATATGTATGTTTTTGTATTGTAATTAATTGCTTATTCCCCATTTACCGAAATTAACTGAGATTGATCAGGCCCAAGCGGTATGAGGTCTCGTACGTGGAGACCGAGAGTCTAGGTATTATTATCGGCTATGCTTAGAGTAGCTTTCTGTGTTCTTAAATAATGAGAAGTGGGGTAGTACTCATGATCCAAAAAGTAGTTGGATCCTACCTTGGGAAGGGGATTCCTGTTCGAAATGGCTAGAGAGACTAGATAAGGTGTACAATGTAGTCAAGGGCTGAATTGTGATGTAGAAAAAGCAAGGGCAGGTTGTGAGTGGTTTTTTGGGTTGGTAGTTGTTGTAGTCAGGAACTCTTCTATGTGATAGAATGGTTAAGCGATGATCTAGACGGATTGATCTGAGTGATAGACTAGGAAGTTAAAGTCAAGTGTGCTTGTACGTTTAAGGTTTATGGGAACAGTAAAGGCAGGATGATAAAGATTGAGGGGTGTACTTTCTTATTGCATATTTCCTTCTAGTTGATTTCTTTATAAAATGTGGTGGGGATCGAGTTGACCCATAATGCCTACCAATACGTGTTGTTTGTACTGATACTACTCTTTATATGCCTTTGGGAATAGTCTGGTTACAGGGTCATTGATGTTTCATAGGTGAAGACGAAGACAATCTCCAATAGCTTTTACTCTTCCTTCCGTGTGGTGAAAGTTGTGTCGTTATTTACTATTTTTTATACCTTGTAATCTTAGAAGCTCTTCTACATGATGTGGTGGGGATCGAGTTGACCCATGATGCCTACCAATACGTGTTGTTTGTACTGATACTACTCTTTATATGCCTTTGGGAATAGTCAGGTTGCAGGGTCAGTGATGTTTCATAGGTGAAGACGAAGACAATCTCCAATAGCTTTTACTCTTCCTTCCGTGTGGTGAAAGGTGTGTCGTTAGTTACTATTTTTTATACCTTGTAATCTTAGAAGCTCTTCTACCTGTTCAGACTAGATCTATGGGGTGTTATATATTTTATAAAATGTAAGTTTGGATTATTTAAACTCCTTATTTTATAAAAATCCCATGAAATTCCTTTTATTTCCAATTTTCATATTCTTCTGCATGTTTTTAACCGTTTGAGAATTAAGGGTCCTCCTACTTATGTGTTAGAGTAGGTTCCCGCATGGCTCGGTGGGTTGGGACATGACAAATTGGTATTAGAGCCCAGGTTGTCGGTCTCCTTATACAAGAGCAAATGTGGAATAGACTTATGCAGATTGGTGTGTTGACGTCCACATCTAATCTTTGGGAAGCTATGAAGCATTCTAGGAAGTTGTTCCATTTCTTCTCACCTTCTGTGCGGTTTGTCGCTTGGGGTAAGGGTTGAGTCCAAGTGGTATCTCAACAAAGTGAACTAAAGTCTGTAGTCGTGGCCGAAGTGGCATAAGAAAGGTAAATTGGAACCAAGGAGGTTCAAATTTGTATTTGGCCTTAGAGGTGGTATAAGTGCATGGACAATAAGCTAATGGTCATCCATGGAGCGAATTAAATTAATCAATTTTGACCTGCCTGTGTGATGTAGCTAGAAATTTTTACTATGTGCATAGTGATTGACTGAATAACTGCTGGTGTGTGAACTGTGCTTGCTTGAATGCTACAATGTGATCCCTAAACAAACTATGGGCGTGTGACATGATATTCTTATGAGAAGGTATGCAACTTTTAGATGAGCATGGACTTACCATTGATAAAGAGGGTAAGGGAAAGGAACAACTTGTGACGGTAAGGAAACTCTGGTTTTAGGGTAGTCGGGATTAGTCAAGAACCATGTAAGAAAAAGGGCTATTATTGTATAATTGAGAAACTTGTATTTATAAAAGGTTCCCTTGACGTGTGTCGCAAGTGATTATAAATTTTGTGCTTAATAGGCATATTTTGGGGATGTGCACGCTTGTTGTGCTAGATTAGTGGGAAAGGGTTCAAGTGTGTATACCGCTGGGTTGACTTGTGGTGTACAATGCCTATCCTAGCGAAGAGGATAATCTTAAATGCTTAGTTATGACTCTGGGAGTCAATGAAAAACTTTAGAAATGGGGAGGACCTCCAGGAAATTTTACCTTGGAAACTGATCCCATTGAAGCTGCTAGGGCGAGATCATTCCCGCCAGGAAGAGACCGCTAGAGCGGGAAGTCCCCCACTAGAGTGGCGCAGGGCGAGACAGAATCTTAGCCCTGTGTGACCTCCCGCCACTTACTCTAAGTCCGTGATACATGTCTCTCCTGTTTTTTCCTTATTTCACCTATGGACCCCGAATAATGCATGGACTAATTTCCGCAACCTAAGCAGTACTCAGCAATAGAACAGAGTGTTATAATCACCTAGTATTAAATAACCCTATGAAAATAGCAAAATGAGCATCTATATGCTTACAAAAACGTAAGGAAAAGAAAAAGAAATATAGAACTATTGTTTATTACATGCCCAAGAGGGGCAAAACCAAATCAAGGTCCATGGGAATGGGAATTGTTGCTGTCAGACTCCATGTCCTCAGGGCTGTCTCGCCAGTCCACGCCTCACTCAACCTAAGGAACTCTCAGAAGTCCTTCGGCTCGAGTGTGGAAATCTCCCGCTGGGGGGAGACATAAGAGAAAATAACCTTAAAGGTCTTCCACATCCGGCCCATCAGACGATCCCTCTCTACATTTTTCCTCTTCTCCCATCGTAATTGGCGACAGAGCCTATCAACCTCGAGGGAAGTTAAGGGTGGAACTGAAGTTGAGGTGGTAGCATAGGAGCCTCCCAATTTCCTCTAGACGATCAATGATGAGTCTTAGATTTGGACTGACTTAGGGCTTTGTTTTTATAGATTTTGTGTCTTTAAATGCTTAATTTATGCCATAAACTGATGTTAAATCCTTGATTTTCAGGTATATGGATTGAGGAACAAAGCAAGGATACTAACATGCAAAAAGGAACAAAACAAACTGAAGAATTGAAGAAAATCAAGCTTGGTGATCGCCAAGAACATTTGGCGAATCGCCGAATGGCTAAGTCAACTGCCTAAAGTTCCAGTGTGCCAGCCCTGAGGGAAGAAACCAAGTCTGCGACAAAAAGGAGCAGTCGGCGCATCGCCGAAAGTTCCAATAAATAGTGATAGATCGCCCAAAGTTATAAAAACCAAGGATGCTAAATGCCAAGGCGAAAAGACGATGGAAGAAATCAAAGGGCGGCTCGCCGAGCCCGAATTAATTCTTCAAATGTCCATTCATAGATTATTTTTGGCAACTATAAATTAGATTTTGAACTTTTAGTTTAGCATCTTTTGACATCTATTTTCCATTCAAACATCTTTAGAAAACTTTTCTCTATAGTTTTTCTTAGCTTTGAAGAATTGGAGAAGTTCGATTTGGAGAATTTGGAAGTGGGTTTCAAAGATTCAACAAATTGATGCATTGTAAAGACAAAATCACTCTTACCCAGTTGATGGATAATCAATTTGGTAACTATTTTTGCCTTTTTATAATGTTTGGCTAAAACCCCAATTCTTGGGGTGTGATCATGTCATTATGGGCTGAATTAGTGTATGGGTATTGCTAATTACTAGTTTAAATGACATTTAAAAGTGAGTTTAATCATTAATCGTGGTTTAATTTAAGAAATGTAGTTGCAAATGCAGTTCTATATTTGTGTTCTTGGCTTGCCCGAGAGAGAGGTTTTACAACTAAGATTATTGATTGATGGTTTGTGGGTATTGGGTTGATCTCGACCTAGCTCAAGAGAGTGAATTCTAAACCCAATCCCACACATTTAGCGAGAGAGAGTGAAAGAATTAAGGTGTGGATTGTTCTTCATTGTCATGCTTGTTGATGTTCGAAAGAAATCACCTGATTCGGAGTAGTTGTTCGAGAGAAAACTATCTCCCCTATACTTTATCCTACTCATTGATATTTAGCTATTAACTGGTAGTTGCAATTACCCATATGCCTATATTTGCCTATAATTGATCACATCCCGAGAATCCCTCTCCGTATTGTTATGTCGAATTGTTTGTGACTACTGTGTAGTTGATAATTGAAAACTAAAACCCCTCATTTGACATACATGTCACCCCTTTAATTTTTTTAATATATTTTCCGATAATGTTTATTACTATGGCTGAGTAGACCGCATCCATACTTCTTAATTGAATTTCGACCCGAGAGCATCCCCTAGTCATAACACGGCGTACTCGATCCCGAAGGGGTCTAATAAAAGCCTCTTAGCTCATTGATTGCATAGAAAAGAGAAATAGTGCAGAATTAAAATTCTTTATTGAAAACCATACTATTCAAAAAATTCAATACTCATAGAAAATCTTTCAAAGAAACAGCGGACGACTAAGTCTCACATGGACATCTTAGACAAACTTTACCAATATAGGGTCACGGCCCTTTACAATCGAATCTTAACAATAGTCTCAAAATAAGAAAGAACTAGAAACAATAAAAGTCCTTGTCCTCGACATATGAGGACATACCAAAAGAAGTCTTGAGAGAACTCTAATCCCAAGAAAATATGGGTTAGCAGACAAATATGTAGTAAGTATGATGACCATGCAAAAACATGCTTTAAAAGGGCTATTTTGTTGAATATCATGATTTATGCCATTTTTGTAAAACTTCATGAACATTGATATAAGAGGCATAATATAAGTTACAACCAACATACAAAGTCATATGAATCACATTTGAGCAAGATCATATATAACCCGTTACCTTTACCTTTACCTTGAGCCTCCACGTCAAGTAACTCTCAAGATATACCTTGTGCAATGTATGGGTAGCGTCCCATACCACCACCCACACTAAGGCACCACCTTAAGGTCACCAAAAGTGAACTTACCATTCATCCTTTCCACCTTTACACAATTAAGATCTTAAGAGACATAAACATTAGATGAATCACATCATCACGTTAAGCCCAATGTCTAAGAGAACTCTAAGTCATACTTGTGCAATATACAAGTAGCATCCCATACTGCAACTCACACTAAGTACTCCTTTGAAGTCACCATAGACAAGGCACATTCATAAACAATAGACATGACAAGAAAGTAACTCATAATACAATCCAAGTATAGCATGCATCTTTACCTTTAAGCATTTAAGACAACATTCTTCATTAGGTTCATTTGGGACACATTCATGCATTTAGAGGACTTTCATACAATAGTCATTAAGACTTAGAGAACTCACTATAGCATCTTCAAACCTTACTCGTCCAATTTATCGATAGCATCCCATACTACTACCTACACTTTGTAGTATTTACCAAGAAACTAGAGTGCACATCTTACATGATGGGCATAAGCGTTCAACCGACATAGACCATGCAAGCTAGACATGGAATCTGATGTACTATCCCACATTGTAAGGGTTGATCTCCTTGCCGAAGGAAGACCAGTTCATCTAGCTTAGGTGGATCCATTATCTAGGACCTACGTGGGCACATAGTTATGGGATATATAAGATGTTCATTAAGATCCAACCTAACATTGGGAGAACCTCCATCTAACCATATCCGTTATGTGCTTAGCCTATATTCCCATAGAGTAGTTTCATTGCATTAGTGTACTAGAGAGCGCCACCAACATTAGGCCTACCGTCCCAAAGTACTTTCCCAGGAAAGGGTCACCACCAATAGGCCTACCGTTTCAAGGTAATTTAAGGATAGCTCTTGACTTCCTTAGAGAGAGCTACCACTTTTAGGTCTACCAACTCTTAGTCCATCATTTAACACAAGAAGGAGGCCACCACCATTAGGTCTACCGCTTCAAGGTTTAACACACACAAGGAAAGTCCACCACCACTATGTCTACCAAACCACGGTGTAACCTTCACATTAGCACCTATAATCCTCATGAAAGGCCACTAACATTACGTCTGGCAATCCAAGGTTTAGCCTAGAATACTTCATTAGACATTTATAGAAAGGCTACCAACATTACGTCTACAATTTCTAGACATTCATTCATGCATTTATAAAAAGGCTATCAACAATAGATCTACCAATCAAAGACATTAAGTCAAGATTCATTCATTATTCAAGAGGAGGATGCCTTAGCCTACTTAGTCAAGAAAACACATTCAATATAGTTTCCATTACTCAAGAAGAGGGCACCTAAGCATACCAATTCAAGATACAACATTCGTAATCACATTGATCAATACAAGAAAAGGATGTCTTAGCCTACCAAGTCAAGATACACAACATTACATTAGAGAACCCTTTACCTTCCATCATCAACATCCATGAGTGTTAAGTGAGAATATGCTTTCAATCATAACACATTCACATTCTATACAAAACCATCATTCCATCATTGAAATCACAAGTATATTCTTCACATCATACATTCACAATTACAACATTATGATAATACTTCAATTCCTTACAATATGCCTTCAAGTCCATGATCACAATTTACACAGTAAGTAAACACCTCCACCTTTCAAGTGGATCAACAATTCTACTTCAACAAGTAATAAGGTCAAACTTGCCCTTTCAAGGCTATGATCACAAATCCTCAATTCACCATAATTAGGAACATATGATGATACTATTCAATAATCTAAATCAATCTACACATAAATCCATCATCATTCATTTATAATCAACAAACCCACTTCATAAGGCCAATTTAGGAATTGAGATAAATCATGGGTTCATGGAGTAAAATCATCTTAAATCATCAATTAAAGATTAATATAAACATAGTTTATCATTTGAAAACGTTTGATGCAAGAACCCATTAGATTGAGTGAAACTTAGGGTTTTTGTGAAACTTGAAAACCTTGAAAACATCTTTGAAATTGACTCTGAAAACTAACCCTAGTTGAAGGATCACCATACCTTTTACTATAATAATAACATGAAATTGAAGAAGAAACACCTTGAAATCCCCAACCCTAGCTTGAACTTCACCTTGATCTCCAATGGAGTGTCTAGAGAGAATTTTTAGGAAGGAAGGGTTTTGATTTGAGATACGAAATCTAAATAAGTGTTTTAATGTTTTAATACCCTTAAAATATGTTAAAACACTTAAAATAACCATCCACACATTAATTAGGACTTCGGGTGAATTTACCAATTTACCCTTCACTTGGTCGTGCCACTTGACAGCAACACAGTGGCCATTCACGCCCTAGACTCACAGACGGTGAGTCCATTCACGAACCGTGTTCTTGGTCCATATTCTAGGGCTGTGGCATGGTTTGGAGGACCCTGACCTATGGAGGCCATCCACGAGGCGTGGATGGACCTATGGGGAGTGGACCCCTTCCGTATGTCACCCAATATTGGCCAACTTTTGTCATTTGGGGTAGCCTTAGGGTTAGACTTAGGGGGACCTCAAGACACCTTGGGTGGTCCTTGCGGAGTCGTACCTTGATGTTTGACCCCGAAACCCATCAACCAAGGCATGGAACAACATGAAACACCATTAAGACTCAAGACAACCACAAACGCACACACGTTAGTCTCTAGTTTCACTAGTTCTTTTTTTCGGGTCGTTATATTATCCCCGACTTAGGAGCATTCATCCTCGAACGACAATTTAAACACATTAAGGGGTAACGATTCAAGACTAGCAGCCCACAATGATGCATGCAACATCAATATAAATGCATACAACTAAGAGGAAACATCAACTCCATATCAATAAGCTCAAAACACAACAAGAAGGTAGGAACTACATCTACAAAATCATCATGAATCAAAACTTCACATTCTTCATTTCATTGGAGGAACTTCCCTCTCCAAATCACATCATGCTCCTCACAACATCATTAAGCACATTTAAGAAATTTTCTCATATAAGCACATTACACAACCTTTCAATAAGGCCTTTTAGGCATGTTCAATAATTCAACTCATGAAACATTTAGGAAACTCATCATAGATGCATATTAACATGAGGAACAATATTTGAAAACTCATTTTTTTCTCATTTAAACAAGAATTCAACTAGAACATGCATAACATAAGGAGACCATGGAAATTCATATTCACACAAGACTCCAAAACATGCAACAAGCTATTAGGAACTCTTGGTCACAAGCTTGAATAAGAATAGAAGGAAAGAGATAAGGACATCAACACTCTCAACAGCCTTGCTATTCAACATACCATCCCCCACTTAGGAGAAAACCCAACTAAGGCTATCATGAAACAACACAAGGATCTCATCACCACAAAAAGGAACTATAACTTACCGGTACCTTCATCCGTATTAGTTTCTTTTCCCTCTTTGGCTTGAAGTGCATAGAAACGGTTCTTCTTTGGAGCATCAAGATTTGGGCCATTAAGAGAAGCATGTTTGGCCTCCCTTTCTCTAGCCGTAAGAGAAGGACAATGTTTCACTTGGTGATCATTCTTCCCACAACCATCGCACCCACTAGTACCGGCTTGACACTTCTCATGATGCTTCTTTCCACAATTGTGACAAATAGGTTTAGCAAATGGAGGTCCACCACCTCTATCTTGGGTAACCTTAGGAGCACTAGAAGAATCTTGGTTTGGAGCTCTCTTCTTGAACCTAGATTGATCTTGCTCATCGAAACTACCCATCTTCAAATCCCTATTCACCCTCTTAAGTTTGAACTGCTTAATAGATTGAGCATACACAACAAGTCGAGAGATATTCATATCATCATGGAGCATTGCCGTATGGCACTCTTCCTTAACTAGGTTGGATACACCGGTAACAAACCTACTCATCTCATCTCATCTCTAGGGTTAGACACCAAGGATGGAGCATACTTAGATAATAGGGTAAACTTCAAGAAATACACCTCCACACTCATGTTACCTTGCCTAAGATTTATAAACTCCTCAACCTTACACTCCCTCTTCTCACAGGGAAAGTACTTACCACGGAAAGCTCTCTTAAGCTCCTCCCATTTTATAGGACCCGCTACAACCGGCCTATTGGCTTTCTATTGAGTGAACCATACCTGGGCCACATCTTTCAATAAGTAGGAACCAAACTCTGCCTTCTCCCTAGAAGTTACTCCCATAGCATCTACTATCTTATAAAGTTCATCCAAGAATTCATGGGGATCTTTTTCCAATTTAGAGCCAAGGAAAATAGGAGGATTCATTCTCACAAAGTCTCTCTCAATCTTGAGGTCATGGTACTCTCATTAGCATTCACCCTAGGCCCCACATCTCTATTCGCTTGAGCCGTCATGGCTCGGGCTAGGGTTAGAAAAGCCATTCTAATCTCTTCATTAGTCATGTCTGAGGGAACCACCGAAACTTCCTTCTCTTGAGGAACTTGGTAACCTTGAAGACCTTGATCACCTTGGGGAGGACCTCCCTCATTAACAATCTCCTCTTCCACTCTCCTCGGGTTAGCCCTTGTATTCATTTCCTATAAACACAAGAGATTGGTTAGGAAAAGGACACTTAGGCACGACTTCAAGAATATTAAAGAAGTGTAACTTTCTAAAGTCCTATAGCCTCTCGCTCATAGTTGTGTCATGACTCACACTGATGAACAAGACTCAACTAGACGTGGCTTGTGAGACATCAGCCCTAAAATCATTTACAAAATTTATGCTCAGATACCAAATTTGTCACGACCCGAGAGCACCCCCTAGTCGTAACATAGTGTACTCGACCCCGAAGGGGTCTAATACAAAACTTTTAGCTCATACATTGCATAGACAAGAGAAATAGTGCAGAATTAAAACTCTTTATTCAACACAATACTATTCAAAACATTTAATACTCACATAAAATCTTTCCGACACAGCGGAAGACTAAGTATCACTTGGCCATATTAGACAGACTTTAACAATATAGGGTCATAGCCCTTTACAATTGAATCTTAACAATAGTCTCAAAATAAGAAAGAACTAGAAACAATAAAAGTCCTTGTCCTCAACATAGGAGAACATACCAAAAGAGGTCTTGAGAGAACTCTAATCCCAAGCTTCACTAAAGAATGCAATCATGTGCCGGGAAATACGCTTGTAGTAAAATAAGAAAATACGGGTTAGCACACAAATATGTACTAAGTACGATGACCATGCAAAAGCATGCTTTAAAAGGGATATTTTGTTGAAAGTCATGCATTCTGACATTTTTGTAAAACTTCATGAACATTGATATAAGAGGCATAACATAACTCACAACCAACATACAAAGTCATATGAATCACATTTGAACAAGATCACATATAACCCTTTACCTTTACCTTTACCTTGAGCCTCCACCTCAAGTAACCCTCAAGTTATACCTTGTGCAATGTATGGGTAGCGTCCCATACCACCACCTACACTAAGGCACCACCTTAAGGTTACCAAAAGTGAACTTACCATTAATCCTTTCCACCTTTACACAATAAAGCAGTTAAGAGACATAAACTTTATATGAATCACATCATCACATTAAGACCAACATCTAAGACAACTCTAAGTCATACTAGTGCAATGTGCAATTAGCATTCCATACTACTACTCACACTAAGTACTCCTTTGAAGTCACCATAGACAAGGCATACTAGTGCCTATAATTGATCACATCCCGAGAATCCCTCTCCCTATTGTTATTTCGAATTGTTTGTAACTACTGTGTAGTTGATAATTGAAAACTAAAACCCCTTATTTGACAAGCATGTCACCCCTTTAATTTTTTTAATATATTTGCCGATAATCTTTATTACTATGGCTGCCTAGACCGCATCCATACTTCTTAATTGAATTTCGACCCTAGAGCATCCCCTAGTCATAACACGGCGTACTCGATCCTGAAAGGGTCTAATAAAAGCCTCTTAGCTAATTCATTGCATAGAAAACAGAAATAGTGCAGAATTAAAACTCTTTATTCAAAACCATACTATTCAAAACATTCATTACTCATAGAAAATCTTTCAAAGAAACAGCGGACGAATAAGTTTCACATGGCCATCTTAGACAAACTTTACCAATATAGGGTCACGGCCCTTTACAATCGAATCTTTACAATAGTCTCAAAATAAGAAAGAACTAGAAAAAATAAAAGTCCTTGTCCTCGACATATGAGGACACACCAAAAGAGGTCTTGAGAGAACTCTAATCCCAAGCTTCACTAGAGAATGCATTCATTTGCCAGAATCTATACTTGTAATAAAACTAAGAAAATATGGGTTAGCAGACAAATATGTAGTAAGTATGATGACCACGCAAAAACATGCTTTAAAAGGGCCATTTTGTTGAAAGTCATGCCTTATGCCATTTTTGTAAAACTTCATGAACATTGATATAAGAGGCATAATATAAGTCACAACCAACATACAAAGTCATATGAATCACATTTGAACAAGATTATATATAACCCGTTACCTTTACCTTTACCTTAAGCCTCCACGTCAAGTAACCCTCAAGCTATACCTTGTGCAATGTATGGGTACTGTCCCATACCACCACCCTCACTAAGGCACCACTTTAAGGTCACCAAAAGCGAACTTACCATTCATCCTTTCCACCTTTACACAATAAGGAACTTAAGAGACATAAACATTAGATGAATCACATCATCACATTAAGCCCAATGTCTAAGAGAACTCTAAGTCATACTTGTGCAATGTGCAAGTAGCATCCCATACTGCTACTCACACTAAGTACTCCTTTGAAGTCACCATTGACAAGGCACATTCATAAACAATGGACATGACAACAAAGTAACTCATAATACAATCCAAGTATAGCATGCATCTTTACCTTTAAGCATTTAAGCCCACATTCTTCATTAGGTTCATTTGGGACACATTCATGCATTTAGAGGACTTTCATACAATTGTCATTAAGACTTAGAAAACTCACTATAGCCCCTTCAAAGCCGACTCGTGCAATGTATATATAGCATCCCGCACTACTACCTACACTTTGTAGTACCTATCAAGAAACTAGAGTGCACATCTCACATGATAGGAATAAGTGTTCAACCGACATAGACCATGCAAGTTAGACTTGGAATCTGATGTACTATCCTACATAGTAAGGGTTGAACTCCTTGCCGAAGTAAGACCGGTTCATCTAGATTAGGTGGATCTATTAGCTAGGACCTATGTGGGCACATGGTTATAGGCTATGAAAGATGTTCATGGAGATCCGACCTAATATTGGGAGAACCTCCATATAACCATATCCGCTTGGTTCTTAGCCTACATTCCCATAGAGTAGTATCAATGCATTAGTGTACTAGAGAGGGCCACCAACATTAGGCCTACCGTCCCAAAGTACTTTCCCAAAAAAGAGCCACCATCAATAGGCTACCATTTGAAGGTACTTTTAGGTTAGCTCTTGACTTCCTTAGATGGAGCTACCACCTTTAGGTCTACCATCTCTTAGTCCATCATTTCACACAAGAAAGAGGACACCACCGTTAGGTTTACCGCTTCACGATTTAACACACACAAGGAAACGCCACCACCATTAGGTTTACCAAACCAAGGTGTTACCTTCACATTAGCACCTAGACTTCTCATGAAAGGCCATTAAAATTAAGTCTACCAATCCAAGGCTTATACTAGAATACTTCATTAGACATTTGTAGAAAGGCTACCAACATTAGGTCTACTAATTCAAGACATTCATTCATTCCTTTATAAAAAGGCTACCAACAATAGGTCTACCAATCAAAGACATTAAATCAAGATTCATTCATTACTGAAGAGGAGGATGCCTAAGTCTACATAGTCAAGAGATCACATTCAATATAGTTTTCGTTACTCAAGAAGAGGGCACCTAAGCCTACCAATTCAACATACAACATTCGTAATCACATTGATCAATACAAGAAAAGGATGCCTTAGCCTTCCAAGTCAAGATATTCAACATTATATTAGAGAACCCTTTACCTTCCAACATCAACATCCATGAGTGTTAAGTGAGAATATGCCTTCAATCACAACATATTCACATTCTATACAAAATCATCATTCCATCATTGAGATCAAAAATATATTCTTCACATTATACATTCACATTTACAAAATTATGATAATACTTAAATTCCTCACAATATGGCTTCAAGTCCATGATCACAATTTACATAGTAAGTAAACACCTCCACCTTTTAAGTGGATCAACAATTCAAGTACAATTCTACTTCAACAAGTAATTAGGTCAAACTTGCCCTTTCAAGGCTATGATCACAAATCCTCAATTCACCAACAATTCACCATTATTAGGCATAGATGATGATACAATTCAATAATCTAAATCAATCTACACATAAATCCATCATCATTCATTTGTAATAAACAAACCCACTTCATACGGCCAATTTATGAATTGAGAAAAATCATAGGTTCATGAAGTAAAATAATCTTAAATCATAAATATAATCATAGTTTATCGTTAGATAACATTTTATGCAAGAACCCATGAGATTGAGTGCAACTTAGGGCTTTTGTGAAACTTGAAAACCTTGAAAACATCTTCAAAATTGACTCTAGAGTGAAAACTAACCCTAGATGAAGGATCACCATACCTTTTACTAAAAGAATCCTACAAAATTGAAGAAGAAACACCTTGAAATTCCCAACCCTATCTTGAACTTGACCTTGTTCTCCAATGGATTCTCTAGAGGGAACTTTTTAGGAGTGAAGGGTTTTGATTTGAGAGTTGAAATCTAAATGAGTGTTTTAATACTCTTAAAATATGTTAAAAAACTTTAAATAACCTTCCACACATTAATTAGGACTTGGGATGAATTTACCAATTCACCCCTCACTTGGTTGTGTCACTTGACAACAACATAGTGCCCATTCACGCCCTAGACTAACGGACTATGAGTCCATTCACGGACCGTGAGCCCATTCACAGACCGTGTTGTTTGTTCGTGATTTGGGGTTGGGGCGTGGTTTGGAAGGGCCTGACCTATAGAGGCCATCCATGGGGCGTGGATGGATCTACGGAGTGTGGACCCCTTTCGTAGGTAACCCAATTTTGGCCAACTTTGGTCATTTGGGGCAGCTTTGGGGTAGACTTAGGGTCCTCCTCAAGGACCCCTAGGGTGGTCCTTGGGAAGTCGTACCTTGATGTTTGACCCCTAAACCCCTCAACCAAAGTTTAGAACAACATGAAACACCATCAAGACTCAAGACAACCACAAACGTACACATGTTAGGCTCTAGTTTCACTAGTTTATTTTTTTAGGGTTGTTACAGTACCGCTCCCTATGGGATTTGACCCCAAATCATTTCGTTGGGTTTTATACTAATTTATGATCATTGACAGTTAGAATTGGAAGAAGTGTGCTTGAAACGTTAAATCAAAATGGTGGCTCTGTCGAGGAGTGGTGTTGTTTGAAATTCTCTTAGTGAAGTTGAATTGTGTTCTTTTTAGCTATAGTTGGATCTACTTACTTTACTTTTGGTTTTGTGTTGCTTGTGTTAAAACAGAGGAGGAAATGAGCGTCAATGGAAGTAATGGTAGCCAAGTGTGGCCACCAACGCGACATTGGGAATCTAAATGATGTTAGTGACCCAAACCTAGTGGGTGGTGTTGGTGCCATTCGTTTACCTCCGACTGAAGGAAACGTTGTGTTTCACATCACAAGCACCACGCTTCAACTCCTACAATTAAATGGTTTGTTTTGTGGGCAGGCTCATGAGGATCCCCATGAGCATATTAGGAATTTTGTTGATGTGTGTGGACCATTATCACTTAACAACATATCTCAAGAATCGGTCTGTCTGAGGTTGTTCCCATTTTTTCTGATGGGAAAGGCAAGCAAGTGGTTGGCTAAGTTTCCAAGAGATTCAATCACTTCGTGGGATGAACTCGTTACTGCATTACAAGTGTGATTATTTCCCTCTTCGAACACGATGACTCTTAGGGATAGTATCCAAAACATTAAGCACTTGGAGGGTGAGCCAATACATGAGACTTGGCTAAGGTTTAAGAAGATGGTGTTGCAATGCCCAACTCATGGATTTCCTAATAATGTACTCGGTGAACAAGGGAGTGGCCGATCAACTTTCTCCGGGTGGTTTAATGAAACAGCCCTATGCGATAGCATCCCAACTACTAGATTGTATGACCAAGATTAACTGGGGATGGTACGTAGACCTACGAAAACCAAGTCTCTGAGACTCTTACTTATAAAATGACAAATGAGCATATCGAAAAATATCAAGAGAGAGACCAAAACATGGCAAAGAATATTACCCAGGTGGACATCTTCGCCAAAAATGTCATGGGTGCTGGTACAAGAAGTGTTAATGATGTGGGTGTTGGTGGTGTAAACCCTGAGGAAGCCAAATTTGAAGCGTTGTACAATGAGGAAGTGAACTTCCTAGCCAACCAAGGAGAAGGTTATCATGCAAACTACCCAAGGTCGGTTGTAATCAAGGTTAGAATAGAGATGAGGGCTGGAGAGACCGGACAGAGAGTGGCGTGATTGTAACACCTCTTGGAAGGAAAGAGAGGGGGGAAAGGACAAGTATGTGCCTCCCCATAAGCATCAAAGGCCCAAAGATTCTGAGGGTGGCCGTACAGAAGACATGCTCTCACGCATTCTTAACAAGGTTGAAGAGTCCAATAAAGTGTTGAATGAAATGAAGGAGGATGTATTGAATCTTAACCAGACAGTGACCTCTCACTCAGTCACTATCAAGCAGCTGGAGACCCAAATGGGTCAAATTTCGTCTCAATTGAACCCAAGACAACAAGGGGGTTGCCTAGTGATACTATGGCAAACCCCAAGAATAAAGCTTGAATAGGTACTTGTGTCGTGCCACAACGTTAACTAAGGCACTTGTTGGGATGCAACCCAAGCTTTTAATTTTTTAAGTTTGATTTTGAATAATGGGTGTTGATTGTGCAGGTTGAAAAGTGGAGTGTGTTGAGAATGTGCAGCTTGGCGAGCCAAAGAGTCAAGTCCGCGACTCGCCAAAGAGGTCGGCAAGTTTGACTTGGACCATCGTTGGACTCACAAAAACAATAGGTGGAGTATGTAAAACTCAACGGTTCAATGGATGAATCGGTTACTTGTCGAACAGGTCGGCGAGCCCAAATTTGTCTATCGTTTGGACCCCCAAATTGACTGGAGGTCCTATAAAACTTGGCGAGGTAAGTCACCACTCGGCGCATCGTCGAGTGGTACAATGTAGTCGACTAATAACGCCAAAAGGGCACTACACTGAAAGGTTTTAAATGACCAAATGGATTAAATTTTCAAAATCTTTCGCATTTTCTTATTTCTAGCCAAGTACTCTCTCAATCGCACTCTAGATTTTCCATATCTTTCCATTTTTAGTCATTTTTTGTTCTTGATCTCGTGCTCGAATTTGGATTAAGTTATCACCTAGCATATCAAATTCTTCATTCGGCATTAAGGTTGGTTTTCTAAACCCCGAACTCTAGTTTAGAAGTTGAATTCGAATGCCTTTGGGAATTTTTTGATGATTTGTGTTGGTCCTGTGTTTGAATCATATTTGATGTGTGAGATTACCTATCTTGTATTTTGAAATTGTACCTAATTGTTTAAAATAAAGATTTCCCAAGTTTTGTGCGTCAAAATTGATCTTTAATTGTTCGGTTGTGGTTATTTTATGTTGGGTGAAGTCTGAGTAACCCTAAATTGAGCCAAATGTCATAATTTGCCCACTAATAGAGCGGTTGACGTCATTCTTAAGGGCAAAAGTCATGAAATGGCCAACTTTGGCCAAATCAGAAAAAGTCTGAGTACCCCAAATGAATTGATCTTATGGGTCTTGTATGAATTGCATAATGTGTGTGTTTGATTTTTTTTTCGGGGGCTGCGGTTTGACTATGGGAAACGGGGTCGAAAATTTGGCACGTTGGGCAGCTTGGCGAGCTGGTACGAGCTCGCCGAACAGTTAAGCGGTTCGCCAACATCCCCCTTGATCGCCTTTAATTTCATGAATTTTCTTATTTAGATTGCGTAACCTTCGGTGGGAAGCCTGAGCTTACCGAGTTCACTGAATGTCTCATCGAAAGGTCCCTTCGATCACCCTTTTTGTCCCTCTAACCCCTAAAACACACTGTAATATTTAGCGGGCTAGTCTGAGCTCGCCGAGTGATGTTGGCGATTTACCGAAGGGCCTTGAACATCACCGATCTGCCATTTTATCTGAAATTTTTCAAGCTAGTCATTTCAGCGAGCCTGATCTAGCTAGCCAAAGTGACTCAGAGACTCGCAGATCGATTCAGCGAGTTTATCTGCAACCTTATTTATGCAATTTTTTCTTGAAACATTTTTAACTCTTTCCGATGTATTTGTCACATATGGCTAGGACTAATTGGGATAAAAGTGGCATGTCACCCCACAAACGAACACGGGGCAATGTGAAAAATGAGAAAGTTATTGCTCCCAACAAAAAGGGCAAGAAAGCACCTTCGAAGGGATGCAAGGGAAAGGGTAAAGCACCCGTAGTCGAGAGACCGGAGTACAACTCCGGCAGTAATGGGGATTCCTTGGATTCTCAGGCCTCATTCTCCAAGCATGAGGATGAGCGATTATTTCAGACCCGGCAAGTAAAGATTTGTGCAAAGGCTCCTCCAGATTCTTCTAGGATCCCGGAGTCTACCCTCCTGTTGATGATATAGTGCCAGCTCCGATACAGACGGTGGTTCCAGCACCACCAAGTCAGGGTCCTCTTCCCCGGTTACTCAACTGATTAAAGGCCGAGGGATTGAGGACCATCCTAGATGAGAAACACATATCCACGAATTGAGTGATAGACAGGTACCCTCTTGTGTGAGACACACTCCAGTACCACCGGTTCAATATATTCACCACGCCCCGTGACCCATACATTCCCATCAGGATCAGATAGGTCTACATAGCATATGGTCATCTAGTACCTCAAGGGAAGAAGAAGGCCAGTGCCGTCAGACCGGTAGAGTCCATGATTGTTCGAGGAAGAAAGTGGGATGCAGCAGCGATCATATCAATGTTGCACTTGACAGAGCTATAGGGTTTGAGCATGATTACGGGAGCATGACTACATCACAGACTCTTGATGACCTAAAGGGCTGGCTTTCTCCCCTCACTTCTGAAATCACCCTGAGGTAGATTTAGGCTGGAGCTGCAACCTTATTTATGCAATTTTCTCTTGAAAGTTTTTTAACTATTTCCGATGTATTTTGCACATATGGCTAGGACTAATTGGGATGAAAGCAACATGTCACCCTACAAACGAGCACGGGGCATCGTGAAAAATGAGGAAGTTGTTGCTCCCAACAAAAATGGCAAGAAAGCACCTCTGAAGGGAGGCAAGGGAAAGGGTAAAGCACCCGTAGTCGAGAGATCGGAGCACAACTCCGGCAGTGATGGGGATTCCTTGGATTCTCAGGCCTCATTCTCCGAGCCTTAGGATGAGCAATTACTTCAGACCCGGCAAGTAGAGATTCGTGCAAGGGCTCCTCCACATACGTCTAGGATCCCAGAGTATACCCCTCCTGCTAATGATACAGTGCCAGCTCCGACACAGACGATGGTTCCAGGACCACCAGTTCAGGGTTCTCCTCACCGGTTACTCAACCGAATAAAGGCTGAGGGTTTGAGGACAATCCTAGAGGAGAACCGCTTATCCACGTAATGTGTGATAGACAAGTACCCTTTTGTTTGAGACACACTCCGATACCACCGGTTCTATATATTAACCACGCCCCGTGGCCCATACATTCCCATCAGGATCAAAGAGTTCTACATAGCATATGGTCATCTAGTACCTCAGGGGAAGAAGAAGGCCAGTGCCTTTAGATCGGCAGAGTCCATGATGGTTCGGGGAAGAATGTGGGATACAACAGCAATCATATCAATGTTGCACTTGATAGAGTTATAGGGTTTGAGCATGATTTCAAGAGCATGACTATAACACAGACTTTGAATGACCTAAAGGGCTGGCTTTCTCCCGTCATTTTTGACACCACCTCAAGGTGGATTTAGGCTGGAGCCCCTATTGAGAAGAAGGACCTGAATATAGCAGCTTGGTATTTTTTTGGGTTCATCAGTAGCTCTATCATACCTTCGCAGAATGAGTTCATTCTCCCCCACCCAAAGGAGGCCTAACTCGGCTCCATCATCGCCAAGAAGCGTCTCAACTTGTGCTTGATTATAGAGCAGGAGATAGACATGAGGGCCAAATAGCCCAAGATGTCCCTGCCATTCCCAGTGCTTATTACGAAGTTATGTCATCGGGCTGGAGTTGCTCGTGACGATAAGAGGGATATTGAGGTCACTCCCACATCCTTCAACGACATCCGGTGCAAAATGGTTGAGTACACACGGGATAAGGCAGATAAAAGGAAAGCAGCTCTGGTGGATACATCCTTGGAGGTGGACATTGATTCTATACCTGCAGAGGCATCTTTGCCTACTCCGGCCTCTGCCTCTGGGCCTTCAGGTATATCTACTTCCGCTCCTTTCTAGGCCCCAGGTTCTTCTACTACTTCCCAGCTTCCTAGAGTTGCTTCAGGTACCACTACCTTCAGGGATCCGATTACTCAGGCCATTCTCCTCAAGATGGGGCACCTAGCCCATTCTGCAGATGTGCAGAATTCTTGGATAGAGGCCGAGGTGCCTTGGATGATTAAGAGAGCCATCACAGTTGGGCTGAGACCTCTCCGAGCTGCCATTGATGCTCTCACTGCGAGAGTAGTGACTTTTACGAGAGGACAGGGGGTTACTTGTAACGACCCGTAAAATGAATAAGTGAAACTAGAGCCTAACTAGTGTGTCTTTTAGTTGATGTGGGGTTTGAGGGTGCAAAATGTTGTTTTGAGCAATGGTTGAGGGGTTTAGGGGTTAAATGTCAAGGTATGACTCCCCAAGGACTACCCTAGGGGTCCTTGAGGAGGACCCTAAAGCCTAACCCCCAAGACTCCAAAAAACCAAGACGTTGTCTAAAAGTTTTGACCTACGCCCCGTAGGTCCTACCATGACTCGTGGTCTTGATTAGTAGGTCAAGGCCTTCAAAACCAAGCCACAGCCATGAACCATGGCTGACTAGTATAGGGCGTGACCCAGACCACAGTCCGTGGTTTGGAGTCGTGAATCCCCACCGTGTTTGTTGTATTGGTTCGACCAAGTTGAGGGTGAATTGGTAAATTCACCTTAAGTCTAGTTTTGTTGGGGGGCGGTTTTAATTAGGCATTTATGTTATTTTAAGGGTTTTTAATGTGTTAAAACATATTTTAGACTTCATTATTTCAAAACCCAAATTACAAGCCTCCCCTCCCCTCCAAAAGTTCTCTCTCTAGAAACCTCCATTGGAGGTGAAGACTTCAAGCTTCCAAGTTCAAAACTTCAAGTTTTTCAAGGGATTTTCGTGGGATTATTTCATTAAAGGTATGGTAGTTTTCATCCTTGACTTAGTTTCTTTCAAGGAGCCAATCTCAAAAGTGATTTCAAGTCTCCAATGTTTTATCTAAAACCCTAGTTTCAATCTTCACATCGGTTCGATTCTAAAGGATTTTCAAAGGCTAATATTATTGCATTTAATTATGAATGAATCGTGGATTTAAATATGAATTACGATGATTTCTTCTTAGAATACATATTTTCCCCCAAATTCCTAAGCTGTGATTTGTGATTGGTATTTGATTGATTGTGAAGTAAGTGGGTTCTTTATGTGTATATGGATATAGAATATTGAAATTATATTATTGCTCTTGCCAAATTGTATTTATCTAAGGTGTGTCGGTGAATGAGATCTATGGCCCTTAAAGGGCAAGTTATGATCAAATTACATATTGAAGTAGAATTGTGCTTGATCTATTGATCCACTTGAAAGGTGGAGATGTTTACTTACTATGTATATTGTGGTATTGAATTGATGGATATCTTACTTGTACCTCTATATATAAAGGATCTATGTATGATCATGATGTAAAGCATATGTGTATGATTTTAATGAACGTATTATGATCATGTTTATAATGGAATTGTGTTAGTATTGAAAGCTTATGAATGATGATGATCTATGTGAAAGGTGATTCTCACAAACACACACTCATGAATGACTAATGAATGAAGTTTCTATGATTATGTTAATGATGATGGATTAATTGAAAGACTATTCTCAATTGTACTCTAATAAATAATAATGACATGTTGTGAAAGGACTTTCTCACAATATGGGATTCTTAGTTGAAAGGCCATTGTCATTTTTGAATCTAAGAGCTTTCTAATGAATGAATGTTGGGAATGAGATGGATGCCCATATGTTAGTTGAGGTGGGGTATCTAGTAGCAATAACTTATCCCATAATAATGAATGAAAGTAATGAATGTCAAATACTCCGTGGGGAATAATGCTAAGCACCGAGTGGATATCGATTAAGATGGATACTCATTCGTGAGTTGTGGTGGGGTATCTAGTAACAATCTCTTGAGATGGATACCCATACGTTAGTTGAGGCGGGATATCTAGTAGCAATCTCCCTATCCCTTAAATTTTGTGTCCATATAGGTCTAGCTAGTGGATCCACCTAAGCTAAAAACAATGGTCCTACCTTAAGCAAGTAGGAACCCCTTATCCGGTGAGGGTGACACCGGGATTCCATGATTGCTCACATGGTCTATGTTGGTTAAGGCTTACCTCCACAAAGATTGTTAATGAACTATGACTTCTTAAGAATGCACTACTTAGTGTGACTGGTGGTATGGGACGCAATCTATGCATTGCACAAGTAGTCTTTGAGAGAGGTTCTGGTGTGTTCCCTTATAATGTTAAGTGTAATGAATGTTCTCTTATGATGATGTTAATGAAGAATGTTGATCGAATGTTTAATGAATGAAGGTGCTCTTAATTAAATGAAGCTAATGAAGAACGTGACTTATGCTGGAATGAGATGATCCACGCTATACTTGGATTGTATTTGTAACGACCCTCAAAATAAAGTAGGATAAAGTAGAGGCTCACATTGATTTTATGCATTAACAACTTGTAAACATAATGAAGAATAACCATTTTAGTCAGTTTTAAAGAGTTTGGAAGTCAAACGTCAAGGGAGGACCAAGACGTTTGGAAAGTAGTCTTTTGCGTGTTGGTGTGTTCTAGTATGTTGTTCATGTTTTTATGTGTTGTTTGGAGTCTAAAATCAGTGGAGGTGAACATAGTGTCTTAATAAATGTTTTTAGGGTCAAAACGTTTGGGTAAGACTCCCCGGGACCACCCTAAGGGTCCCCAAGGAGAACCCCAACCCTTGGCCAAACAAGCTGCCTAGGCAGCTTGAAGTTGTGCATGGAGGGAGTGGCTCCACGTCGCGAACCTACTCCACCAATGGCCAAAAGTAGTTCTGCGTTGCAGAGACACCGCGGACTCTACTGTCTTGGAATTTAATCTCCAGAAACTCCATGAAACACCTCCGCGTCGCGGACTTGGTTCTCGACAAAATTTGTGGAAAGAAAACTCAAGTTTCACTTGTTTAAAAGATCCAACTAAGTGAGGGGTAGTTTGGGTAATTTGAGAAATTATTATAAACGGTTATTCTACCTATTTTAGGTATCTTATGGTATGCTTATGACTCTATGAATAAATGTGGTTGGATTGATAAAGGCTATATGTAAGTTCACCCTTGGTAACCTTAAAGTGATACATTGCACCAAGTATTCCCTAAGGGTTGCTTGAGGAAAGAAGTTAAGATAAAGAGGAAGGTAATGTACTGTACGCATTGAATGTGCCTAAAATGTTATAAGTGGCTCTCTGTGCTATTATGAGTGGTTTCCATGTGTATGATGATGTATGTGGTTTATATTGTGCCTATTGTACTAATTATTCTTGAAGTTTCTCTAAAAAGGCATGATGCATAGTTACCAACTAAAAGTCCTTTTAAAATCACGTTTTGCATGGCTATCATACTTAGTGCATTCTTGTACTAACACCATTCTTCTTCATCTTTGTACACCAAGTGTAGGTGGTGGTGGCTAAAGGGCCTTTCCTAGAAGTGATGAGCTTGGCTTACTATTCCTAAGTTTGGGTGTGTCCTTAAAGATTCAAGGACCTTTATGTTAAAGAGTTTCCTTAAGTTCTATGTTCTAGATTGTAGTTCTTTTTGTATTGTTAGGGTTGTGTCCCTCTTGTATTGTAGCCGTGTTTAAAGATGGCTACCTTGAGACATAGTACTCCGATTTTGTATTAAAGGTTTAAATGAGGTGACTTTTAAGTCTTGTGTTATATTATGAAAATGTTTTAAACTTTCTGGTATTTTTCTATGATAAATGCTATGACGAATGCTAAGGGCTTGCATAAGACCTCCGAGAGGTCGAATACGCCGGTAACGGCTAGAGGGTGCTCTCGAGTCGTTACAAACTTGGTATCAGAGCATAAGGTTATGAAAATGGTCTTGGGATTCAACATCTCATAAGCCACGTCTAGTAGAGTCTTGTTCATCGGTATGAGTCACGACACATCTATGAGCAAGAGGCTATAGGACGATAGAAGTTTCACTTTCTTCATTACTCGTGTGTCGTGCCATTGAGCTTAACTCCATATGATCTCTCTCTTATTTTCCCTTGTCCGGTGGTCTTCTAGATGTGATTACTTGGAAGGGGTGATGTTGCAAGGATAGAGGGAAGAAAAGTGAATTTCAATGCTTATTATGAAGTGGTGATTATATGAGTATATATGAAGGTAGATTTGGAAACCGTATTGTGATACCAATCATGGCTATGTGTTACTTATGAAGTTGGGAGAATTATATTGAAAATGTTGTATGGTGGTGTAGCTCTCATATGAAATCCTTTTTAGGATGATGAGTAGCTTTATAGTGATAGGTAATGATATTAGAAAGTCATGGTGTAGATTTGAGGAGTTTTGAAGGAATGTGGTAACTAGTGTGAGTTGAAAGTTGCTTTTTCTTATGAGTGATGCTTCATGGTTGTCCTTGTGTGAATTAGAGTTCTTGTGTAGGCTTGCCCTAAGAGCGGAAAAAAGGGATTTGTTCCATGAGTTGGGATAGTGTTTTGCTCTAAAGTTGACTTGGAGAGTTGCATGTACCCCTTAGTTCATGGGAAAGACAAGAGAATAGATGTTGACCAACTCTAAAAAGGATAGTTGGCTTGTAAGGTTTATCGTAAGTATGGTCATTCAAAGAGGATGATTAGATAATACCTAGGCATGCTTGAGTGAAAAGTTACACCAAGGCTGATGATAAGGGTATGATGTGATAAAGAGTCGATTAAGCTCAACCCAAGAGGGGGATACTGTGCCTAGATGGTATGGTTTTGAGTGCCCTTAATTTTTCTACATTGAACTTCCTTGAGTTCTCCATGTTGAGAACCACTTTGGGTGATAGATATGAAGAGAAGTGGTACAGATACTCATTTTGTTTGGATTCTTGAAATCCTCACCTAAGGGAGTATAGTGAAGATTTAGTGGAGAATGGTTCCTACCTTAGAGATGAAGGAGGTAATGATTAAAGGAGTTTGCATAACTTGATCCCAAGAGGGGGGCATTGTGCTTAATTGGTAAGTGATAGTTCTCTTCGTTACTTTAATGTGCTCTTAGGTGGGTTTACCCTAAGTGGGGGATGATGAGTGAGTAGTAAGGTTTTTGATATCCTTATCTTTTCCTTTTATTCTTATTCAAGCTTGAGACCAAAGATTTCCTTGTAGCTTGTTCATGTTTTGGAGTCTTGCATATTATTATGAGTAGCATGATCTCCGTATGTTATGCATGTTTTAAAGGATTCTAATTACATAAAAAGGAATTTTAGTAATAAAATTCATGTCTCTCTTGTCAATATGCATCTTTATATGGTGAATGCACTCTTGACTTCATGAGGAAGAGAGTATGAGCATGCTTAGGTTAGAAGTTGAGAATTTCTCCTTAAATGAATTGACCTTTGTGTAATTCTTGCTTATTAGTTTATGATGCCATGTGTGTATGTTGTGACTAGTAGAAGGTAGTCCCTCCTTGAACATAACTAAACATAGCAATGCCATGTATGTTCTTGATAGTATGATGATTAACTGATAAGGCTAATAGATGATCTACAATCATATGTTAGGGTGCAACTAGTATGAATTGCTTAATTGCCTCATGAGTAGAAATGTTGATCATGGCTATGTGTGCATTTGAAAGCCATTGCATATTGGACCATATGATGATATAAAAGGGATATATATCATGTCATGATTAGGAGAAGGTAGTTCCTCCTATTAACATGAGTAAGACCTATGTGGTTGATGCAATATGAGTCAGTGGATAAAGTTTCTACTTGCTTGTGTTGCATGGGTTGATTTGAAGTTAATGCTTAAATGATTTCTTATGATAAAGTTGCATAATGTGCTTTAATGAGATAGTTGCATGTTGTCTTTCTTTGGTGTTTGAAATGAGAATGATGATTTGGAGAAGGAAGTTCCTCCAATGAAATGGGAAATAATAAAGTTGATGCATAAGGAGTTGGTAGATGTGTTGCTATTTTCTTGAATTGCACAAAGTTGTTTTGAGCCTTTTATGTGGAGTTGATGTTCCTCCTTGATGTGTGCTCTTATGTTGATGTTGTATGTTGTGTATTGTGAGCTGCTAGTTGGGTCATTGAGTCCTAGAAAGTGTTTTAAGTGTCATTCGAAGACGAATGTTCCTAAGTAGGGGATATTGTAACGACCCTCCAAATGAAGTAGGATAAAGTAGAGCCTCAAATGGATTTTATGCATTAATAACTTGTTAAAATAATGAAGAATAGCATTTTTAGTCAATTTTAAAGAGTTTGGAAGTCAAACGTCAAGGGACGACCAAGACATTCGGAAACTAGTCTTTTGCGTGTTGGTGTGTTCTAGTATGTTTTTCATGTTTTTATGTGTTGTTTGGAGGCTAAAATCAGTGGAGGTGACCGTAGTGTCTTAATAAATGGTTTTAGGGTCAAAATGCTCGGGTATGACTCCCTGGGACCAGCCTAACGGTCCCCGAGGAGGACCCCAACCCTTGGCCAAACAAGCTGCCAAGGCAGCTTGAAGTTGTGCATGGAAAGAGTGGCTCCACGTCGCGGACTTGCTCCACCAATGGCCAAGAGTGTTTACGCGTCGCAGAGACACCGCAGACTCTACTGTCTCGAAATTTAATCTCCAGAAACTCCATGGAACTCCTCCGCGTCGCGGACTTGGTTCCCGACGAAATCTGCGAAAATAAAACTCAAGTTTGACTTGTTTAAAAGGTCCAACTAAGTGAGGGGTAGTTTGGATACTTTTGGAAATTATTATAAATAGGTTATTCTACCTATTTTAGGGTATTTTAAGTTGGTTAAAACCCCAAAACCTAGAATTCGACCCCATTCTTCAAATTGACCATTCCCTCTCAAAATAGCTTCTCTCAAAAACTCCATTGAAGACCTTGATGAAGTTCAAGCTAGAAGATGGGTTTTCAACTGATTTCTTCTTCAATTTTATGGGTCTTCAATAATTAAGGTATGGTAACTCTTGATTCTTGAATAACCTCTCATTCAAGGAGTTCTATCAAAGATTTTGAAAAGTGATTAAAAGACCAAAATTCCCAATTTTCAATCTAAACATGGGTCCCTTGTCAAATGATTTTCTAAATCATTCTATTCATGAATTGATATGGAATTAAGAATTTTAAGATAATTTTCAAAGGAATTCTTGAAGGACCCATCATCCCCAAATTCTCGAAAATTGGCCTATGATGTGGGTATTTATGAATATGATCTCTATTGATGAAATTATGTTTAGATTAGATTGTATTGATGTTTCCTCTGATTATCTACACTTATTCATGTTGTATTGTTGGTATATTGATGAGTTGAGAATTATCGCCTTATGGGCAAAGTTATGGGTTGATCCCCTCGTTTATAAAAATGTACTTAGATTATGTTTAGTTATTGAATTACATTGTTGATTCCTATTGCTATCTATGTCAATTTATTATGAATCGTTGAGGATTGATCCATGGTGATCATGGCTTGGAGAATTGGTAAGTTGACCTAACTTCTAGTCTATAGTATGAGAATTGATGTTGTGTTGTTTGATCCACTTGTGGTAGCGGTGTTTACTTCTTGTCTATCTATTCATGTTTAGATCAGGGCCTTGAAAGCAATAGATGTGAAGTGAATTGATGATTATGATTCATATGTTTATGAATTTGTGCTATGAAGGTTATGTATGAAACCCTCAATGCTAGCATGATGTTTAAAGTGTGTTGATGGTGAGGAGTACAATGCGAATGATAATGTTAGGGATAAGGTGTGGTGTACAGATTGATTATGTTAAGTACTATTGTGGAATGACCCCTACCTATATGACCCCTATATGAATGTACATGTTAGGAGTACCTATTCAGTGTTGAATGTGTCCTTGTCTCCTATGATGAAGTGTGAATGTGTGGTCTAGAATCCCTAAAGGCTTTATATGTGAATTGCTCATGATTTGGGGACATTGTGAATGTGTTGTGATCCATGGAAGGGAAGTGCACTCAATATCAATGTTGTTTCTATTATGTCACTCTGAGGACCTATATGCACACACACTCTACATGTATAGCTATGAATATGATGTGTTATGGTGTCAATTGAAAGGTTAACTCTTATATGCTGCCTTACATCTTATTATGCATGCAAACTGTATGATTAGCAAGGTATGAATATGTGTTGTATAAAGGTGTTTATGTGAAAGGCTTTCGCACATATGTACACACACATGAATGAATGAATAAGGTTTATGATAATTTAGTGAAAGGGAGTCTCTTGAAAGGTTTCTCAATTGTACTCTAAACTAGACTACGTTATGAATATGGTATGACTATGTGAAAGGCCATTCTCACACAATGTAGGTTCTAAGATGAAAGGTCATTCTCATCTTAGAAACCTTTTACCTATATGATATTACGGATTAATCCCCTAAAGCCTATTTTATGAAGTAATGTTAAATAAAGGCTTAAAGAAGTTTAAAAATGGAGTTGGAGCTTAGCACCGAGTGAACATTAAAAATGAGAGTGGGGCCTTCACGTTTAGCAAGTCTGGCTTCCCACAAGAGAACCTTCATGTTTAACAAGTCCTGGTTCCCAACATAGATATTGTCTCATGAGATGAAAACCTCCACGGTTAATAAGTCAAGGTTTTCTAGTAGCAATCTCCTTGTTCCATAACTACGTGCCCCCGTAGGTATTAGCTTAGTGTATCCACTAGATAGCTATTATGTATGTAGGTCCTACTTTGGCAAGTAGTACCCTCTCTTTTCGGTGTGGGCGTAGAACACCGAATTCCATGTAGCTCACATGGTCTATGTCGGTTGTGGCAATGTCTCCCGAAAGTTAAGAAATGAACTAAGATAAGAATATGAACTATAGTCATGATTTCTTGAAGAGTTACTTAGTGTAGATAGGACTATGGACCCTACTTATGCATTGCACAAGTGGACTCTAAGGGAGATTATGATTAGGCTCTGTATGTAATGAAGACTATGGTCTATGTATGTTAATATGAAAGCATGTTAAGGTTGACTTTACTTATGTCAAGACATGAAGTATTATGCATGTGAATTACACTTATGATTTCTTAATTGGTTTGCTTAGTATATGTGGGGGTATGGGACTCTAAGTGTACATGGCACAAGTGAGCTTGTGAAGGGGTTGTGAGGGTGGTTTACCTATGATAAGAACTAAATGGGTTATGACTAACGATGTATTAAAGGAATGAGTGCTTATATGATGTTATGAAGTATGTTGGTCTTATGTCTAATGTTAAATGAAGATGTTATGACTTGTTAAATATGATGTACCTAGTCTATGGTGGCTTCCTAGGAACACTTGGTGGGAGTAGTTTTATGGGATGCTACTTGCAAATTGCATTAGTGTGACTTGGGGGTTGTCTTAGGTGATGGTTCCTATGTGAAGACTATGTCTTATGGTTCGCTTATGACTCTATGAATATATGTGGTTGGAATGAAGAAGGCTATATCTAAGTTTACCCTTGGTAACCTTAAAGTGATACATTGCACCAAGTATTCCCTTAGGGTTACTTCAGGAAAGGATTTAAGATAAAGAGGAAGGTAATGTATTGTATGCATTGAATGTGCCTAAAATGTTATAAGTGGCTCTCTATGCTATTATGAAGGGTTTCCATGTGTATGATGATGTATGTGGTTTATAGTGTGCCTATTGTACTAAATGTTCTTGAAGTTCTCTAAAAAGGCATAATGTATGGATTCCAACTAAATGTACTTTTAAAAGCATGCTTTGCATGGTTATCATACTTAGTGCATTCTTGTACTAACACCATTCTTCTTCATATTTTTACACCAAGTGTAGGTGGTGGTGGCTAAAGGGCCTTTCCTAGAAGTGATGAGCTTAGCTTACTATTCCCAAGTTCGGGTGTGTCTTTAAATATTCAAGGACCTTTATGTTAAAGAGTTTCCTTAAGTTATATGTACTAGATAGTAGTTTTTTTGGTATTGTAAGGGTTGTGTCCCTCTTGTGTTGTAGCCGTGTTTTAAGGCTACCTTGAGACGTAGTACTCAGATTTTGTATTAAAGGTTTAAATGAGGTGACTTTTAAGTCTTGTGTTATATTATCAAAATTTTTAAATGTTTTGCTATTTTTATATGATAAATGTTATGACGAATGCTAAGGGCTTGTATAAGACCTCCGAGAAGTCGAATACGCCGGTAACGGCTAGGGGATGCTCTCGGGTCGTTACAAAATTGGTATCAGAGCATAAGGTTATGAAAATGGTCTTAGGTTTAAACATCTCATGAGCCACGTCTAGTAGAATCTTGTTCATCTGTGTGAGTCGCGACACATCTATGAGCAAGAGGCTATTGGACGATAGAAGTTTCACTTTCTTTATTACTCTTGTGTCGTTCCGTAGAGCTTAACTCCATATGATCCCTCTCTTATTTTCCCTTGTCCGGTGGTCTTCTAGATGTGATTACTTGGAAGGGGTGATGTTGCAAGGATCAAGGGAAGAAATGGTGAGTTTCAATGCTTATTATGATGTGGTGATTATATGAGTATATATGAAGGTAGATTTGGAAATCGTATTGTGATGCCAATAATGGCTATGTGTCACCTATGAGATTGGGAGCATTACATTGAAAATGTTGTATGGTGGTGTACTTCTTGTATGGTAAGAGTCGTTATGGTAAGAATGAAATCCATTTTAGCATGATCAGTTACTTTATGGTGATGGGTAATGATAGTAGAAAGTCACAGAAAATATTTGAGGAGTTTTGAAGGAATGTGGTAACTAGTGTGAGTTGAAAGTTGCCTTTTTCTTATGAGTGATGCTTCAAGGTTGTCCATGTGTGAATTAGAGTTCTTGTGTAGGCTTGCCCTAAGAGTGGAAAAAGGGGATTTGTTCCATGAGTTGGGATAGTGTTTTGCAATAAGGTTGACTTGGAGAGTTGCATGTACCCCTTAGTTCATGGGAAAGACAAGATAATAGATATTGACCAATTCTAAAGAGGATAGTTGTCTTGTAAGGTTGATCTTAAGTATGGTCATTCAAAAAGGATGATTAGAAATACCTTGACATGGTTGAGTGGAAAGTTACACCAAGGCTGATGATAAGGGTATGATGTGATAAAGAGTTGATTAAGCTCACCCCAAGTGGGGGATAATGTGCCTATATGGTAAGGTTTTGAGTGCCCTTATTTTTCTACATTGAACTTCCTTGAGTTCTCCAAGTTGAGAACAACTTTGGGTGATAGATATGAAGCGGGGTGGTAAAGATACTCATTTTTGTTTGGATTCTTGAAATCCTCACCTAAGGGAGTATAGTGAAGATTTAGTGGAGAATGGTTCCTACCTTAGAGATGAAGGAGGTAATGATTAAAGGAGTTTGCATAACTTGATCCCAAGAGAGGGGATTGTGCTTAATTGGTAAGTGATAGTTCTCTTCGTTACTTTAATGTTCTTTTATGTGGGTTTACCCTAAGTGGGGGATGATGAGTGAGTAGTAAGGTTTTTGATATCCTTATATTTTCCTTCTATTCTTATTCAAGCTTGAGACCAAAGAGTTCCTAATAGCTTGTTCATGTTTTGGAGTCTTGCATATTATTATGATTTACATGATCTCCGTATGTTATGCATTTCCTAGAAGACACTATGTTATGCATGTTTTGAAGGATTCTTATTACATAAACATGGAATTTTAGTAATAAAATTCATGTCAATCTTGTCAATATGCATCTTTATATGGTGACTGCACTCTTGACTTCATGAGGAAGAGAGTATTAGCATGCTTAGGTTAGAAGTTGAGAATTTCTCCTTAAATAAATTGACCTTTGTGTAATGCTTGCTTATGAGTTTATGATGCCATGTGTGTATGTTGTGACTAGTAGAAGGTAGTCCCTCCTTGAATATAACTAATCATGGTAATGCCATGTATGTTCTTGATAGTATGATGATTAAATGATAAGACTAATAGATGATCTATAATCCTCATGTTAGGCTGCAACTAGTATGAATTGCTTAATTTCCTCATTAGTGGAAATGTTGATCATAGCTATGTGTGCATTTTAAAGCCATTGCATATTGGACCCTATGATGATATAAAAGGGATATACATCATGTCATGATTAGGAGAAGGTAGCTCCTCCTATGAACATGAGAAAAGCCTATGTGGTTGATGCATTATGTGTCGGTGGATAAAGTTTCTACTTGCTTGTGTTGCATGAGTTGATTTTAAGTGCATGCTTAAATGATTTCTTATAATAAAGTTGCATAATGTGCCTTAATGATATAGTTGCATGTTGTCATTCTTTGGTGTTTTAAATGAGAATGATGATTTGGAGAAGGAAGTTCCTCCTATGAAATGGGAAATAATAAAGTTGATACATAAAGAGTTGGTAGATGTGTTACTACTTTCTTGAATTGCACAAAGTTGTTTTGAGCCTTTTATGTGGAGCTGATGTTCCTCCTTGATGTGTGCTCTTATGTTGATGTTATTTGTTGTGTATTGTGAGCTGCTAGTTGGGTCATTGAATCCTCGGAAGTGTTTTAAGTGTTATTCGAGGACGAATGTTCTTAACTAGGGAATATTGTAACGACCCTCAAAATGAAGTAAGATAAAGTAGAGCCTCACATGGGTTTTATGCATTAATAACTTGTTAAAATAATGAAGAATAGCCTTTTTAGTCAGTTTTAAAGAGTTTGGAAGTCAAATGTCAAGGGACGACCAAGACGTTCGGAAACTAGTATTTTGCAAATTGGTGTGTTCGAGTATGTTTTTCATGTTTTTATGTGTGGCTAAAATCCGGGGAGGTAACCGTAGTGTCTTAATAGATGTTTTAAGGGTCAAAACCTTCGGGTACGACTCCTCGGGACCACCTTTAGGGTGCCCGAGGAGGACCCAAACCATTGGCCAAACAAGCTTCCAAGGCAGCTTGAAGTTGTGCATGGAAAGAGTGGCTCCACGTCGCGGACTTGCTCCACCAATGGCCAAGAGTGTTTACGCGTCGCAGAGACACCGCAGACTCTACTGTCTCGAAATTTGATCTCCAGAAACTCCATGGAACACCTCCGCGTCGCGGACTTGGTTCCCGACGAAATCCGCGAAAATAAAACTAAAGTATGACTTGTTTAAAAGGTCCAACTAAGTGAGGGGTAGTTTGGGTACTTTGGGAAATTATTATAAACGGTTATTCTACCTATCTTAGGGTATTTTAAGTTGGTTAAAACCCCAAAACCTAGAATTCGACCCCATTCATCAAATTGACCATTCCCACTAAAAATAGATTCTCTCAAAAACTCCATTGAAGACCTTGATGAAGCTCAAGGCAGAAGATGGGTTTTCAACTGATTTCTTCTTCAATTTCATTGGTCTTCAATAATTAAGGTATGGTAACTCTTGATTCTTGAATAACCTCTCATTCAAGGAGTTCTATCGAAGATTTTCAAAAGTGATTCAAAGACCAAAATTCCCAATTTTCAATCTAAACATGGGTCCCTTGTCAAACGATTTTCTAAATCATTCTATTGATGAATTGATGTAGAATTATGGTTTTTAAGATAATTTTCAAAGGAATTCTTGAAGGACCTATGATCCCCAAATTCTCGAAAATTGGCTTATAATGTGGGTCTTTGTGAATATGATCTCTATTGATGAAATTATGTTTAGATTAGATTGTATTGATGTTTCGTATGATTATCTATACTTATTCATGTTGAATTATTGGTATATTGATGAGTTTAGAATTATGGCCATAATGGGTAAAGTTATGGGTTGATCCCTTTGTTTATAGAATTGAACTTAGATTATGTTTATGTTATTGAATTACATTGTTGATTCCTATTGCTATCTAAGTCAATTTATTATGAATTGTTGAGGATTGATCCATGGTGATCATGGCTTGGAGAATTGGTAAGTTGACCTAACTTCTAGTCTATAGTATGAGAATTGATGTTGTGTGGTTTAGTCCACTTATGGTGGTGGTGTTTACTTCTTGTCTATCTATGCATGTTGATATCATGGCCTTGAAGGTAATAGATGTGAAGTGAATGGATGATTATGATGCATATGTTTATGAAGTTTTGCTATGAAGGTTATGTATGAAATCATCAATGCTAGCATGATGTTTAAAGTGTATTGATGATGAGGAGTATAATGTGAATGATAATGTTAGGGCTAGGGTGTGGTCTACATGATTGATTATGTTAAGTACTATTGTGGAATGACCCCTATATGAATGTGTGATCATGTACATGTTAGGAGTACCTATTCAATGTTGAATGTGTCCTTGTCTTCTATGATGAAGTGTGAGTGTGTTGTCTAGAATCCCTAAAGGCTTTATATGTGAATTGCTCATGATTTGGGGACATTGTGACTGTGTTGTGATCCATTGAAGGGAAGTGCACTCAATATCAATATTGTTACTATTATGTCACTATGAGGACCAATATGCACACACACTCTAGATATATACCTATGAATATGATGTGTTATGGTGTCAATTGAAAGGTTAAATCTTAATGCAACCTTAAATCTTATTATGCATGCAAAGTGTATGATTAGCAAGCTATGAATATGTGTTGTATAAAGGTGTTTATGTGAAAGGATTTCTCACATACACACACATGAATGAATGAATAAGTTTTATGATAATTTAGTGAAAGGGAGTCTCTTGAAAGGTTTTCTCAATTGTACTCTAAACTAGACTATGTTATGAATATGGTATGACTATGTGAAAAGTCATTCTCACATAATGTAGGTTTTATGATAAAAGGCCTTTCTCATCTTAGAAACCTTTTACCTATATGATATGAGTGATTAAGTCCCTAAAGCATATTTTATGAACTAATGTTAAATATAGGCTTAAAGATGTTTAAAAATGAAGTAGGAGGTTAGCACCGAGTGATCATGAAAAATGAGAGTGGGGGCTTCTCATTTAGCAAGTCCGGCTTTCTACAAGAGAACCTTCACGTTTAGAAAGTCTGGGTTCCCAACATAGATGTTGTCTCATGAGATGGAAACCTCCACGCTATTAAGTCAAGGTTTACTAGTAGAATTCTCCTTGTTCCATAACTACGTGCCCCCGTAGGTCTTAGCTTAGTGGATCCACTATATAGCTGTTATGTATGTAGGTCCTACTTTGGCAAGTAGTACCCTCTCTTTTCGGTGTGGGAGTAGAACACCGGATTCCATGTAGGTCACATGGTCTATGTCGGTTATGGAAATGTCTCTCGAAAGTTAAGAAATGAACTAAGATAAGAATATAAACTCTAGTCATGATTTCTTGAAGAGTTACTTAGTGTAAGTAGGACTATGGACCCTACTTATGCATTGCACAAGTGGACTTTAAGGGAGGTTATGATTAGGCTTTTTATGTAATGAAGACTATGGTCTATGTATGTTAATATGAAAGCATGTTAAGGTTGACTTTACTTATGTCAAGACATGAAGTATTATGCATGTGAATTACACTTACGACTACTTAATAGGTTTGCTTAGTATATGTGGGGGTATGGGACTCCATGTGTACATTGCACAAGTGAGCTTGTGAAGGGGTTGTGAGGGTGGTTTACCAATGATATGAACTGAATGGGTTTTGACTAATGATGTAGTAAAGGAATGAGTCCTTATATGATGTTATGGAGTATGTTGGTCTTATGTCTAATGTTAAATGAAGATGTTATGACTTGTTGAATATGATGTGCCTAGTCTATGGTGGCTTTCTAGAAACACTTGGTGTGAGTATTATTATGGGATGCTACTTGCACATTGCACTAGTGTGACTTGGCAGTTGTCTTAGGTGATGGTTCCTATGTGAAGACTATGTCTTATGGTGTGCTTATGACTCTATGAATATATGTGGTTGGATTGATGTAGGCTATATGTAAGTTCACCTTTTGTAACGTTATGGCAATACATTGCACCAAGTATTCCCTAAGAGTTGCTTGAGGAAAGGAGTTAAGATAAAGAGGAAGGTAATGTATTGTCTGCATTGAATGTGCCTAAAAAGTTATAAGTGGCTCTATGTGCTATTATGAATGGTTTCCATCTGTATGATGATGTATGTGGTTTATATTGTGCCTAATTTACTAAATATTCTTGAAGTTTCTCTAAAATGGCATGATGCATAGTTTCCAACTAAATGTCCTTTTAAAAGCATGTTTTGCATGGTGATCATACTTAGTGCATTCTTGTACTAACAACATTCTTCTTCATCTTTTTACACCAAGTGTAGGTGATGGTAACTAAGGGTCTTTCCTAGAAGTGATGAGTTTGGCTTACTATTCCCAAGTTCGGGTGTGTCCTTAAAGATTCAAGAACCTTTATGTTAAAGAGTTTCCTTAAGTTCTATGTACTAGATAGTAGTTTCTTTTGTATTGTAAGGGTTGTGTCCCTCTTGTGTTTTAGTCGTGTTTTAAGATGGCTACCTTGTGATGTAGTACTCTGATTTTGTATTAAATGTTTAAATGAGGTGACTTTTAAGTCTTGTGTATTATTATGAAAAAGTTTTAAATTTTCCGCTATTTTTCTATGATAAATGCTATGAGGAATGCTAAGGGCCTGTATAAGACCTCCGAGAGGTCCAATACGCCAGTAACGGCTAGGGGGTGCTCTCGGGTCGTTACAGTATTATGAGTTACTTCCTTGTTATGACTTATGGTGTATCAATGTGTCTTGCCTACGGTGACTTCAAAGGAGTACTTAGTGTGAGTAGTAGTATGGGATGCTATTCATACATTGCACAAGTATGACTTAGAGTTTCCTTAGGTGATGGTCTTTATATGTTGATCTAACTTATGTAATGTTTATGTCTCTTATGGATGAGTATTGTGTTAGGATGGAAAGGTTGAATGGTAAGTTTATTTTTGGTAACCTTAAGGCGGTACTTTGGTGTGGATGGTGATATGGGACGCTATCCATACATTGCATAAAGTACAGCTTGAGGGTTACTTGAGGTGAAGGCTTAATGTGAAAGTAATGATTTATATGTGATTATGTTCTAATGTGGTTATATGGCTTGTATGTTGGTTATAGTTGAATAATATGTCTCTTACGCTTATGTTCATGAAGTTTTCTCAAAATGGCATAAAGCATGGTTTTCAAATAAAATGTTCGTTTAAGCATGTTTTTGCATGGCTATCATACTTAGTACTTAATTGTGTTAACCAATTATTCTTCATGGTTTACTACAAGTGTAGGTTCCTGCATTTGAGTGATTGTCTCTAGTTAAGCTTGGAATTGAGATTCTCCAAGACTAAGTGGTATGTCCTCATAGATCAAGGGCAAGTGTTTAGATGTTTCCTTTCTTTTCATGTAATAGACTATTGTTAAGACTTAGATTGTAAAGGGTTGTGACCCTATTTTGTTTCAAATATGTTGCTTAGATGGCCATGTGAGATTATAGACTTCGGCTTTGTTTTAATGTTTTTCGATTGTTGGATTTATAAAAGAAAAGTTTGAAATTCCACACTATTTCTAAGTATCTTATGCAATGAATATGCTATGAGGCTTGTATGAGACCCCTTCGGGGTCAAGTACGTTGTGTCGCTTCCAGGGTGTAGACTCGGGTCGTGACATTACTACTGAGTTTACGGCTTTAAAATCCAAGGTTTCTAAGTTTAGGAAGTATGTGGACCATTTGAAGTCCACAAACTTCACTTCGTTGTTTGGGTCAGTTGAGGTCCCCGAGAATTCGAGTGCTGAGATTCCAGCCTGTATTGAGGTACCTCCGGCTACCACCAGAGAAGATATTATGAAGGATGTTGTTGCTGTCAAGTCTAAGTCTGGGACCGATGAGAAGCATCTTGAGGAGCGAGAGACAGTTTTATATAATGATATGGAAGATCTAGCTGGTGCCATGTTTGAGACTACACGACAGGCCTCCTTGAGGGACACTTCTATGAGAGGCTCCAGTGAAGCTAGTGTTGATGCTATTCCGGGTATTGATGCCCAACCCCAGAGTGTGACCACGGGCACTGATGCCCCAACAGATGGAGGGACTGTGTAGACAGGATCATTCTTTACCTCCCTCTTTGTTGCTTTTGTGATTGTTGATATTTTAGTTGTATTTGAGAACAACTGATTTTCTTTTGTGGGTGGGTGAGGTATTTCTATACCTACCTGTTGTGATTCTATTTTATTTGTGAATATTAGGTGTTTTGATCTATATATGGATTTTAATTTTAATTTTGTGGATGGTTGAGCTTGTGGCTCCCTGTTTTGAATGGAAATGTTATTGACTTATTTTGAAAAATTTATGCCAACTCTTTTGTGTGTGATTGTGGCTATTCTTGTGCTAATTTGAGTATCGGTTATGATCAATACCGATGACTTGAATAGTCCTCTTAATTGAACCAAATGAATGTGCGGCTACGATGAGGCCAAATGAAGTTGCATAAACAATGTGTGAACTTTTAGCATCTCGTTGTGACTAGTCGGTTATCGAATGAGTCTCTTATGACGAACATTGCACACTAGCTATAAAGTGTGGAGTTTCGTTTGATATCGGTGTTAATGCCTTGTGTGATGAGGTTACCTTGAACATTGTGTGTGATGACACCTACAATTCGCCCTATTGATCCGATTGACTAAGTAATGCAAGAACTTGAAATGATCTTAGGCAACAATTTTGAAGAGTGAAACTCTTTTGTGGCAAACCTTGTGAGATGTGTGAACCTTGTTTGAACCCCATTGAGCCTTATCTCTTTTCTTGGAAGAAACTTCAAAAAATGTGACTCCTCTTGATCCATTCACCCATAAATCTCATGAAGTGTGCTTTGTTTGAATAGCTAACTTAAGCCAGAAGCCTAAGTTGGGGTGTGGTGAAAAGAGAAGGTATTTCAAAAAGTGTGAAAAATTCCCCATTGAGCAATGGTTTTGAAAAAGATGAAAACTCTTCATATAAAAAAGGAAGGACAGAAAAAAAATGAAAAAGTTGTGAAATAAGATATGAAAATTGCAAAAGAAGGGGTATCCGAAAGTTCATAAGAAATTGAATAAAGGGGTGGATTATAAGCATGTTTGCAATGTTAAAGAAAACAAGGAATGTGATGTTCAGTCCTCATTTCATAAGGGTAGCAGCCACTGAGCCTAAATGACAATACATGTACACTCAGCCCCGTTACAAGCCTTGAAAAGACCTTTATGATCTTGAGTGAGCTGAAACAAGTGTTGACTGGAAAATAAGGGAAAACCTATGGGTGAAGTCATGCATATGTTCATCTTTGTGAGTGTGAGAGTCGTATCTGATTTCGGAACTACAAATTGTTGAAGAACTATGTGAGAATATGGAATCATCCTTTTTGTGAGGGTATTTGAGTACCTTTGTTGAGCTTGAACTTGCATCTGAAGCAAGTATTGTGAACTTGAGCATCTTTGAAAATGATGAGTCACAATTTGAATCTTTGAGTGCATGATGAGTCCACGATTTGGACTCATTTAGGGCTTTATTTTAACAGATTTAGTGTCCTCAAATGCATATTTTGTGCCAATAACTGATGTAAATCCTTGAATTATAGGTATTTGGATTGAGGAACAAAGCGTCGACACTAATGAGCAGAAAGCAACAAGGCAGCTGAAAAGACGAAGAAAAGAATGCCTGAGGATCACCTAATCCATTGGGCGGATCGCCGAATGGCTGATGTCTCGCCTAATGTTCCAATGTACCAAGCCCTGAAGGAGAAAATCAAGTCGGTGATAGAAAGGAGTAATCAGCGAGTCGCTGAACCGTTCCTCAATGCAGTGTCAAATCACCCAAAGTTACAGAACTTGAAGATGCTGAAGACCAAAGCAAAAAGGCGATGGAATTGACCAAAGGGTGGATCGCTAAGTGGATCGGCGATCCCGACTTACTACGCCGAATGGTCCTTTGCAACACATTTTTGACAACTATAAATATGTTTTTAAATTCTTAGTTTAGGATACATGCTTAGAATCTAACATTAGTATTCAAGTTGAGAGCTTAGAACTGAGTTTAGAGACAATATTTCCTTAGCTTTGAAGATTTGGAGATTTCCATTTCTGAGAAATTGGAAGTGGGTGTTGAGGATTCTACATCTGAGACCTTTGCAAATACAATATCAATCCTACCGAGTTGATGGAAACACAATTTGGTAACGATTTTTACTTTTTTATGATGTCTAGCTAAAACCCCAATTCTTGGGGTGTGATTATGTGATTATGGGTTGATATAATTATTGGGTATTGTTAATTGATAGTTTAATGGCTGTTTAAAGGTGTTTTCGTTCAGTAATTGTGGTTGAATTTAATGGCTTGGAGTTGCAAATACAATTTTAACCTTGTGTTTTTTGCTTGCTCGAGATAGAGGTTTTAAAACCAAAATTATTGAATCGATGGTCTGTGGGTATTGGGTTGCTATGGGTTCAGCTCGAGAGAGTGAACCCTAAACTCTTTTCCACACATTCAGCTCGAAAGAGTGAATGGACTAAAGTGAAGGTTGTGCTTAATTGGTGCTTATTGGTGTTCGAGAGAAACTAATTTGATTCGGGGTAAATTGTTCAAGAGAAAGTTTAGCCCCACTAAAGTCTAGCTTATTCACCGATTCACAGTTGTTTACTATTAATTGCAATTACTTGGTTGTCTATCTTAGCTCATAATCCTATCATATCCCAAGAATCCCATCTCCATAATTGTTACTCTTGTATTATTTTCTGCTTTAGTTGATAATTGATACTAAACCCCTCTGATATTTTACACTTGTGTCACCCCTAACTTGAACAATGCTTTTATTCGTAAATATTTTTAGCTATGATTGACTTGAGCATATTCTTATTTACCTATTGATTCTCAATTATGAACCACTCCATTGGGACTCGTCCCCAACTCACTAGTTGGGTTATATTACTACTTTACGATCGCTGGCATTTAGTATTAGATGAAGTGTCTTGATACGTGAAATCAAAATGGCACCGCTGCCGGGGAGTGGTGTTAGTTGAGAATTTTTAGTTAAGTTGAATTTTTCTCTTGTTAGTCATAGTGATACTTAATTTTAGTTTTGTTTTGCTTGTTTGTGTGTTAAAACAAGAAGTATGAGTGTGAGTGGCAGCAATGGCAGCCAAGTAGGCCATCAAGATGATATCGGAAACCTCAACGATGTTAACGAGCCTCATGCTAATTACCCCCATCTCATGGGAGGTATTGGTGCCATTCGCTTGTCTCCGGCCGAAGGGAATGCGATGTTCCACATCACGAGTACTATGTTGCAACTCCTGCAACTAAAGGGGATTTTCAGTGGTTTAGCTCATGAGGATTCCCATGAGCATATTAGAAATTTCATGGATGTATATGGACCGTTCTCCTTCAAGAACATCTCCCAAGAGTCGGTCCGGTTGAGGTTGTTCCCGTTCTCTTTGACGGGAGAGGAATGCGAGTGGCTGGCTGAATTGCCACGCGAATCAATCACTTCGTGGGAGGAGTTGGTTACTGCATTTCAAGTACGATTTTTTCTTCCCTCGAAGATGATGACTCTTTGGGATAGCATTCAGAGCTTCAAGCGTCTAGAAGGTGAGCCGATTCATGAAACTTGGCTGCGATTCAAGAAGTTGGTGCTTCAATGTCCAACCCATGGCTTGCCTGATAACGTGTTGCTGCAGTATTTTTACCAGAGTCTTGACTTGGTAAATATGGGTATTGCTGACCAACTTTCTCTTGGAGGTTTGATGCAGCAACCTTATGTGATAGCGCCTCAACTCTTGGATGGCATGACTACCATAAACAGGGGGTGGTATACCCGTGAAAACCAGGTTTCCCCTCTCACATTCAAGTTGACTAAGGAACAGATGGAGAAGGACCAAGAGAGGGACCAAAACATGGCCAAGATCATGACACAACTTGACATTTTGTCTAAAAATATCATGGGAGCTATTGCACGAAGTGTCAATGTCGTGGGTGTCGGGTGTGCTAATCCAGATGAGTCCAAGTTTGAAGCCTTGTATAATGAAGAGGTGAATTTCCTAGCAAACGGTGGTTATCATTCAAACTACCTGAGGCAGGGTGGTAAACAAGGTTGGAATACAGATGAAAGTTGGAAAGATCAAGATCGTGAATGGAGGGACCGTAATCCAAATTGGAAAGATAGGTATGTGCCTCCCCACAAGCGCCAAAAGCCAAAGGATTCCGAAGTTGGCCGGTCTAAGGATTTTCTTTCTCGTATCGTCAACAAAGTTAAGGGGTTGGACAAGATTTTCAAGGAAATGAAACAAGATGTATCGACCTATAGTCAGACCGTCACCTCCCATTCAGTGTCGATCAAGCAGTTGGAGACCCAAATGGGTCATATCTTGTCTCATCTAAACCCAAAACAGCAAGGGGGGTTGCCTAGTGACACTAAGGTGGACTTGCATCGTGCCACGACATTAACTAAGGCGTTGCTTGGGAGGCAACCCAAATTTTATTTTCTTTCTTTTTAAGTTTAGAATAATGATGTGTTGAATATGCAGGTCAAAGTGTGGAAAGTTGTTGAAAAGTGCAAGTTGGCGGCTAAAGGTCCAGTCGGCGCTTCGTCAAAGTGGTCGGCGACCCCAACCCAAACCGCCATTGGTCTCAAGGCAATTTTACATTGGAGTCTGTAAAACTCGGCGAGCCCAGGAAATTACTGGCGAGTCACCAACCAGGTCGGCGATCGCGATCTATACTGCCGTTTGGACCCCAGATCAACTGAGGGTCCTATAAAACTCGTTGAGGTAAGTAACCACTCAGCGTATCGCCGAGTGGGTCGGCAAGTATGACTAATGTCGCCGATTGGGCGAGAACTGGACGGTTCTTAAAAGGTTAAAGGTTTAAACTTCAAACTCTACACTTTCCCTCACTTTCAAACTTCACAAACTCACACCCGCATTTTAGTTTCTATATTTTTGCATTTCAAGTAGTATTTTAGTCGTTGATTTGTGCTCGGATTTGAATTATATTGCCGCCTCGCATTTCAATCTTATCTTAATCGGCATTAAAGGTTAGTTTTCCGAACCCCGAGTTTATTTTTGAGAATTGGTACTCATTTGCAATGATCTTATCGTGTTGTTGTGTGCTGGGCCTCTCGAATAGGATTAGTTTATTTGAATGCCTGATTGAATTTGATAATCTTGCCCGTAGTTTTTATATTGTTGAAATCCTGTAATTTTGTGCCTTAAAATTGGTTAAATCTTGTGGGGTTGTGCTTGCATGTTGTGGGGTCTAGTTGGGTGAAATCTAAGCAACCCGTAGTTGTGCCAAATGACTTAATTTTCCCAATGATAGAGCGGGTGACGTCATTCTTAAGGGCAAAAGTCATCAAATGGCCAACTTTGGTAAAACCGGGGAAAGTCTGAGTATCCCGGGGTAATGGGTGTTATGGGTCTTGTTTAGATTTGAGTAGTGCATGCTTTGATTTTGTTTTCAGGGATTGCAGGGTTGAATTCGAGAAGTTGGGTTGAAAGTAGGCACGTTGGATCGTTTGGCGAGCTGGGTCGAGCTCGCCGAACCACTCGGCAGTTCGCCGAAGGTCCCCATCTTGCCTTTAATTTCATGCTTTTCTTGATGTTTGTTTCTACAACTTTCGGCGAGAAGCTTGAGGTTGCCGATGGCACTCGGTGACTCTCCGAAGTCTTCTTGTTCGCCCTTTGTCTGCACCCCTGTACCATAAATTGCACTGTAACTCTCGGCGGGATAATCCTCGCTCGCCAAAGGATGACAGCGATTCGCCGAAAGGCCTTCCCATCACTGACTTGTCAAATTTTTTTGAGATTTTTGAGCCAATCCTTTCGGTGAGCCCGATCTAGCTCGCCAAAGTTATTCGGTGAGTCTATTTGCAATTATTTTTGTGTACCTTTGATTGAAATGTGTCTAACTTTTTTACGGTGTTTTACAGACATGGTCAGGACCAACATAGACATGTCACCCCGGAAAAGAGTATGGGGTATCACAATCAACGAAGGGGGAACAAATCCTCCCAAAAGAGGAAGGCAAGAGCCTCAAACTAGAGGTCAGAGCAGGGGCAAGAGGCCCATATTTGACAGGGCACCTACTGGTTCCCAAACTACTTTATCTGAGCCTGAGGACAACCAGCCTTTGCAGTCCTGGCAGGATGAAATCCGGGCTAGAACTCACCCTGACTCAGCCATAGTCCCTTCGGCTCCTACACCCGCAGATTCAGTGCCAGCTCCAGCACCTCTTGTGGCTCCTATACCACCAGTCGTCTCTCATCCCAGGCTTCGGAATAGATTGAAAGGTGATGGTTTGAGAACCACCCTCGAGGAGCACTTGCTCTCGACAGAAGGTCTGGAGGGAAAGTACTTAAATGTGAGGGACACCCTCAATTTCCACATATTTGACCAGTTCACCAGGCCTCGAGGCCCCTATATTTCTTCATGGGTTCGGGAGTTCTATACAGCTTATGGTTACCTAGTTCCAAAAGGCAAGAAGAAGGCCAGCGAATTCAGACCGGTTAAGTATGTTGTGGCCCGAGGTAAAGAAGTTAAATACAATAGTGAGTACATCAACACTATAATTGACAGGGGATATGAGTTTGACTACCACAACCTAACTACTGCCACATCTTTATTGGATGAGCTTAAGGGCTTGCTGGCGGCACTCATTTCAGAGACCACCCTGAGGTGGTTAGAGGCAGGAGTCCCGATTAAGAAGAGGGACCTGAGTGTAGCTGCACGTTATTAGTTTGGATTCATCAGTAGCTCTATTATTCCTTCCCAGAATGAGTCAATTTTCCGTCATCCTAAGTCGGCTAGCCTTGGGTCAATTATTTCTAGGAAGAGCATCGACTTGGGACTTATCATTGAGCAAGAAATGGCCATGAGGGGCGAGTAGAGGCAGACTTCTCTACTATTTCCAGTATTGATCAAGGAGTTATGTCGGCATGCTAGAGTCTCCTGAGATCCGACTAGAGATACTGAGGTCACCCCTTCTTCCTCCACTGACATCCAGCATATTGAGGCAGAGTACACTCGTGAGGAGGCTGATAGGAGGAGGGTAGCTCCGGTGGATACATCTCCAGAGGTAGATATTGATTCGGTACCTGCAGAGGCACATTTGCCAACTCCGGCCTCCGGGGCTTCAGGTACTTCTACCCCTTCTACTTCTTCATAGTTTTCAGGTACCTCCACCTAGTCCCAGCCAGCCAAGATTACTCAGGCGATGATCCTGAAGAGGGGGCATTGATGAGTCCACAAATTGGACTTATTTAGGGTAATATTTTAATAGAATTAGTGTCCTCAAATGCTTATTTTATCCTAATATCTCATAAACTCTTAAGTTTCAAGTATTGAGGTTTGAGTGGAAGCATGGACATTTACGCACAAAAAGGCTGAAAAGGGCGAAGAAACTGAAGACTGAGCATCGCCAAGCACACTTGGCGAATCGCCGAAGGGACGTACTTCACCCTTTGTTCCAGTACTCGAAGCCCTGAAGGAAGAGGATCAAATCGGCGGTAAAAAAGAGCAGTTGGCACGTCGCCGAATAGTTCTGCGAAGCAGTACAATATCGCCCAATGATCCAGGACGTAGAGATGTTGTAGGCAAGCATAGAAGGTGATGAACCAGATGATGGGCAAATTGCCGAGTCGATCAGCGATTCCCACTTACCTCGCCGAACGATCCGCCGCAACACTATTTTCTGGAACTATAAATACTAGTTCTCTATTAGTTTTAAAGGGGATCTGAACATTATTGTAATTTTTCACTTTAGCTTTCATATTTTCTCTCAAGTTTGGAGAGGGTTTTGTGGAGACTTGAAGAAAGGAGTTCATCTTCCCCAAGTTGGAAGTGGGTCTTCTTTATTCTTCTTCCGTAGCTTAATTCAACGTTTAATTTCTTATACCCAATTGATTTCTTTATCATATTAGGTACAATTTCTTATTTCTTGATGTGTGGCTAAAATAACCCCATTCTTGGGGTGTGATTTAGCAAATATGGGTTGATATTCTTGTTGGGTCTTGCTTGCTGATAGGTTAGATGTATTTTAATCATGATTTCACCTAGTGATTGTGGTTTAATCTAAAGGGTTTGTATTTGCAAATACAAAGCCACCCATGTGTTTTCGGCTTGCCCGAGAGGAAGGTCACGAAACCAAAACCACTAGACCGATGGTCTAAGAAGTGGGTCGACATGAGGTTCAGCCCGAGAGGATGAGACCTAGTCCAATATCCTAACACTCAGGTTGAGAAAGTGAGTGGGGTAAGGTGTAGGCTGGTCTTCATGCGGTAAATGGGTGTCCGAGAGAAACACATTTGAAACGGGGTAAGTTTCCCGAGAGGGAACTTATTTCCATTTAAAGCTTAGCCTAGTCACTATTGTCTTGCAAATTTCCTATTGAAAGCATGTACGCAACGATTTATCTCAACTTGTATTGCGGTCACATCCCAAGAACCTTCCCCATACTTGATTTTCTTGTTTATTTTGCTGTTTTATCACTTGTTACAAAACCCCTTTTGATATCTGACAGTTCTGTGTTTCCCCTTTTAATTTAAAATGTATTTTATCGCAAATGTTTTAGCTACGACTAATTCAAACAAAATTATAATTGGCTATTGATTCTTAAAACCGCTCCCTTGGGATACGACCCCAACCCTTGGTTGGGTTACTATATTATCAACGATTGTAGACACTCATACCATAGGATAGTGTCGTTGGTCATGATAAGAATCAGGCATGTGACCCATTCAGCTAACATGATGGCGAGCAGACTATATTTATCTCAACTTGTAATGCGGTCACATCCCAAGAACATTCCCCATACTTGATTTTCTTGTTTATTTTATTGTTTTATCACTTGTTACAAAACCCCTTTTGATATTTGACAATTCTGTGTCACCCCCTTTAATTTACAATATATTTTGTCGCAAATGTTTTTAGCTACGACTAATTCAAACGAAATACTAATTGGCTACTGATTCTCAAAACCGCTCACTTGGGACACGACCCCAAACCTTGGTTCGGTTACTATATTATCAACGATCGTAGACACTCATACCGTAGGATAGTGTTGTTGGTCACGATAAGCATCAGGCATGTGACTCATTCAGCTAACGTGATGGAGAGCAGACTAGAGAGATTTGTTCCTTGGATGATTGAGACCATTATTTTGGCTGCACTGACCCCCCTTCAAACTTCTATTGACACTCTCACCACGAGAGTTAAGGCTTGTGAGAGCAGGCAAAGGGAAACCTCTGAGGTTACGGCTTTGAAAGTCGAAGTTTTTTATCTGAGGAAGGATGTAGACTATCTAAAGTCTATAGAATTCACTTCATTATTGGAGGTTGTATACGATTTGGACGCTCCTGAGACTTCAGGGATTCCTCCGGCTACCACCGGAGACATATTTAGGGATAATGCAGCAGTTGATGAGTCGAATGCAGAGACCGACGAGGAGATGATCTAGGTCAGAGAGGGGAGCATATATTGAGACTTGTCGGATCTTGAGGAGACGATTATGCAGTCAGTGATCCAGACATCGTTGAACAAGACTTCCATGGCAGCTCCTAGTTTGTCTGGTACTGCTGTTCCATCTGAGGTGACTCCGGGTACTGATGTCCAAGTCCAGATTGATTAATCGGGCATTGATGCCCAGACAGATGGAGTAACTGAGTAAACATGATCCCTTATTTACCTCCCTCTCTGTCTTACTTTATTTTGACCTTTGGATATTTTAGTTTTTGTTTGCATTTGAGGACAAATGACTTTTTTGTGGTGGGGTGCGGCCCACCTTATGTGACCCTTTGTGACTCTTGTTTTGTGTATATATTTGGGTTTTGAGCTATAATTGTGTGTTACACTATTTTGTGGATGATTGAGCTTGTGGCTCCTTGTTTTAAATGATAACAAATGATTTTTGGACATTTTCGGAAAAAAAAATTGCCACCTCTTGTGTGTGTTAAATGTGGATGTTCTCTTGCAAATTTGAGTATCATTTTTTATCAATACCGATGACTTGAATAGTGCTCATAATCGAACAAAAATGAATGTGCGGCAACAATGAGGCCAAATGAAGTTGCATAGACAATATGAGAACTCTCTCCATCTCATTGTGACTAGCTAAGTATCGAATTGAGTCTCTCGTGATGAGCATTGCATACTAGCAAAACTGTGGAGTCTTCTTTGATATTGGTGTCAATGCCTTGTGTAATGAGCTTACCGTGAACTATGTGTGATGACATCTAGAATTTTCCTAGTTGGTCTAGTTAACTAAGTGAGACAATCTCTTGACATGATCTTAGGAAACTTTGAAGAGTGTTAAACAATTTGATAATATGCCTCTTTTGTGGCCTACCTTGTGAGTGTGTAAACCCCGTTTGAACACACTTTGAGCCTTAGCCTTTTCTTGGAATAAACTTCATAAAACTGTGAACTTTCTTGATCCATTACCCATAATCCTCATGAATTGTGTTTTGTTTTAATAGTCAACTTAGGCCAAAATCCTAAGTTAGGGGTGTGGGGAAAAGAGAAGGTAAATCAAGAACTGCAAGGAAGTCACCTTGGACCCATGGTTTTGTAAAAAATAATGGAACCCCTCCATACAAAAAAAAAGAGAAAAAGAAGAAAAGAATGAAGAAGTTGTGGAATGAAGTTGTGAAAATACAAAGAAAATGGGGTTTCCAACAGCCCATGGAAAGTGAATAATGGGATGACTTTTGAGCACGAATGAAATTGATGAAGAAAAAGGAAAGGAAGTGTTGTTCACACCACATTTTATGAGGATAGAAGCCACTAAGCCTAAATGACCATACATTTGCACTCAACCCCGTTACAAGCCTTTAAAAGACCTTTTTTACCTTGAGTGAGCTGAAGCAAGTGTTGATTGGAAAATACGGGCAAACCTATGGGTGAAATCATGCATTGTGTTCATATTTGTGACTGTGAGCGTTGCATTTAATTTCGGAGCTTTAAATTATTAACCATTGTTTGTGAATATTGAATCATTCTTTGTGTGAGGGCATTTGAGTACCTTTGTTGAGCTTGAACTTGCATTTGAAGAAAGAATTGTGAGCTTGAGATTCTTTGATAAAGGTGAGTCACAACTTGAGTCTTTGACTGCACAATTGATCTTTGCATGAGTAAGTGGAGTTTCTTGTGTGCATTCATGATTAACTCTTGTGTAGTACTGTTTGAGACATCCTTTCCGAACTGTTGAACATGAGTTTTACTTCAAGGCAAGCAAAAGTTTAAGTTAGGGGTGTTGATGAGTCCATGATTTGGACTCATTTAGGGCTTTATTTTAATAGATTTAGTGTCCTCAAGTGCATATTTTGTGCCAATAACTGATGTAAATAATTGAATTTTAGGTATTTGGATTGAGGAACAAAGCATGAACACTAATAAGAAAAAAAGGAACAAGGCAGTTGAAAAGACGAAAAGGAGTAATCAGCGAGTCATCGAACGGTTCCGCGATGCAGTGCCATATCGCCCAAAGTTACAGAACTTGAAGATGCTAAAGGCCAAAGCAAAAAGGCGATGGAATGGACCAAAGGGTGGATCGCTGAGTGGATCAGGCATCTCGACTTACTTGTCGAATGGTCCTTCGCAACACATTTTTGACAACTGTAAATACAATTTTAACTTCTTAGTTTAGGATGCATGTTTAGAATCTAACATTCAGTTTTCAAGTTGAGAGCTTAGAACTGAGTTTAGAGAAAATATTTCCTTAGCTTTGAAGATTTGAAGATTTCCATTTCTGAGAAATTGGAAGTGGGTGTTGAAGATTCTTCATCTTAGACCTTTGTAAAGGCAAAATCAATCCTACCAAGTTGATGGAAACACAACTTGGTAGCGATTTTTACCTTTTTATGATGTCTAGCTAAAACTCCAATTCTTAGGGTGTAATTATGTGATTATGGGTTGATATGATTGTTGGGTATTGTTAATTGATAGTTTAATTGTTGTTTAAAGGTGTTTTCATTCAGTAATTGTGGTTGAATTTAATGGGTTGTAGTTGCAAATACAATCTTAACTTTGTGTTTTTGTCTTGCTCGAAAGAGAGGTTTAAAAACCAAAATTACTGAATCGATGGTCTATGGGTATTGGGTTGCTATGGGTTCAACTCGAGAGAGTGAACCCTAAACCCTTTTCCGCACATTTAGCTCGAGAGAGTGAATGACCTAAAGCGAAGATTGTGCTTAATTGTTGCCTATTGGTGTTTGAGAGAAACCAATTTGATTCGAGGTAAATTGTTCGAGAGAAAGTTTATCCCCACTAAAGTCTAGCTGATTCACGGATTCACAGTTGTTTACTATTAATTGCAATTACTCGGTTGTCTATCTTAGCACATAATCCTATCACATCCCAAGAATCTCGTCTCCATAATTGTTACTTTCGTATTATCTGTTGTTTTAGTTGATAATTGAAACCAAACCCCTCTGATATTTGGCACTTGTGTCACCCCTAACTTGAACAATGTTTTTAGCTATGATTGACGTGAGCATATTCGTATTTACCTATTGATTCTAAATTACAAACCACTCACTTGGGACTCGACCCCAACTCATGATCAATGCAGGAGTAAGTTGAGTCTTGTTGTGTGCATTCATGTTGAGTCTTATGCAGCATTGTTTGAGACATCCTTTTTGAACTGTTGAACTTGATTTTTACTTGAGGACAAGCAAAGGATTAAGTTGGGGGTGTTTATGAGTCCTAGATTTAGACTCTTTTAGGGTTTTATTTTTATATATTTAGTGTCCTCAAATGATTAATTTGTGCCATAAACTTATGTTAAATCCTTGATTTTTAGGTATATGGATTGAGGAACAAAGCAAGGATACTAACATGCAAAAAGGAACAAAACAAACTGAAGAATTGAAGAAAAGAAAGCTTGGTGATTGCCAAGAACGTTTGGCGAATCGCCGAATGGCTAAGTCCACCGCCTAAAGTTCCAGTATGCCAGCCCTAGGGAAGAAACCAAGTCGGCGACAAAAAGGAGCAGTCGACGCTTCACCGAACAGCTTCGCGAAGCAGTCATAGATCACCTAAAGTTACAGAAATCAAGGATACTTAATGCCAAGGCACAAAGGCGATAGAAGATACCAAAGGGCGGCTCGCCGACCAGTTCGGCGAGCCTGACTTACTTTGCCAAATGTCCATTCGTATCTTATTTTTGGTGACTATAAATTAGATTTTGAACATTTAGTTTAGCATCTTTTGACATCTAGTTTCAATTGAAACATCTTTAGAACACTTTTCTCTATTGTTTTTCTTCTTTTTGAAGAATTGGAGAAGTTCGATTTGGAGAATTTTGAAGTGGGTTTGAAAGATTCAACAAATTGAAGCATTGTAAAGACAAAAGCTCTCTTATCTAGTTGATGGATAATCAATTTGGTAACTATTTTTACCTTTTTATAATGTTGGGCTAAAACCGCAATTTTTGGGGTGTGATCATGTGATTATGGGCTAAATTAGTGTATGGGTATTTCTAATTACTAGTTTAAATGCTATTTAAAAGGTAGTTTAATCATTAATCATGATTTAATTTAAGAATTATAGTTGGAAATGCAGTTCTATATTTGTGTTATTGGCTTGCTCGAGAGAGAGGTTTTAGAACTAAGATTATTGATTAATGATTTGTGGGTATTGGGTTGATCTGGGCTTAGCTCGAAAGAGTGAATCATAAACTCAATCCCACACATTTAGCTCGAGAGATTGAATGAATTAAGGTGTGGGATGTTCTTCATTGTCATGTTTGTTGATGTTCGAATAAAATTCACGTGATTCGGGTAGTTGTTCGAGAGAAAACTATCTCTCTTATAGTCTAGCCTACTCACTGATATTTAGCTATTTACTAGTAGTTGCAATTACCCATATGCCTATATTTGCCTATAATCGATCACATCCCGAGAATCCTTCTCCATGTTGTTATTTCGAATTGTTTGTGACTATTGTGTAGTTGATAATTGAAAACTAAAACCCCCTATTTGACATTTGTGTCACCCCTTTAATTTGTTTAATATCTTTTCCATTAATGTTTATTCTTATGGCTGACTAGACCACAATCATACTTCTTAATTGAATTTAAAACATGTATCGCTCCCTGTGGGATTTGACACCAACTCATTTAGTTGGGTTTTACATTGATTTACGATTGTTGACATTAGAATTGGAAGCAGTGTGCTTGAAACGTTAAATCAACCGCCAGGTCCTCCTCCACTCGAGCACGTGAAAGTGGGGGCTGAGACATGATAGAAAGGGTGTCATCGGCCTCATCATCATCGTCTCCTTCATCACCCGCCTCAGCAGCTACTCTACTGATGTCGGCCTTGTCTGCTTTCCTTTTTTTCTTTCCCTGGGTGGAGGGTTGCCTGATCAAAAGAGGATGAAAAGGGGGATCCATAGGAAGTACCTCGTCGGTGTCCAAGAGTGGCACCCCTACTCGCTTGCACATCGCCATTACTAGCCCGGGTAGGAAAAAAGCTTACTTGTTCCCTCTACAGAAGTTCTTCCACTCTAACATGATCTAAGCCCCCATGTTCAGCTCAATTCCCTGCAAAACAAAACCTACCACTAGAGCCCGAGGGAAGGTCATGTTGATGTGGTTTCCCGACGGGTAGATCCTCCTAGAAACAAGGTGCAGCCACCTCTTGGCATCAGCGGACCAATGAGTACAAGTGATGCCCTCCGTAGTAGCCTAGTAGACCTGATCCCGGTGTGCAACCTCAACTAGTGTGTCCCGCAGCTATCCCAAATCCATCTCTCTCAGTCGGGTCTCATACTCTCAGTTGGAGGCCTCGGCACCTCGAGCACCGTGTTGATAAGCTAAGTGTTCATAGGGATTTCAACTCCTCGAATGCAGATGGTGGGGTGAGGATCGTCTCAGCAGACACTAGGAAGTAGAGCATAGAACTCCATTACCCAACCAGGGCACACGACAGTGGGAGCCTTAGTTAGTGGGCCCCAACAAAACTCCGTCAACTGGGCATGGAAGGCGGGGGCTTTTTCTGCTAAACCCAGCAAATGGAAGTGTCACGACCTAGGGGTACCCCAGGCACATAGAACCCCGAAAGGCTCCATCTAAGCTACTTAGCATATCATAACATAAGAATAGAACAATAAAGAGTAAAACACATTTCAAGTCTTAAAAGTTTTTCATAAAAGAAAGTGGAAGTCTAGACTTGTCTCAATATTGCCATCTATTACAATACTTGCATGAAATAGTGCCTAGCCCATATAACATGTCCAAAAAAGGAAATACAATAAAGGAAAACTACATCATGAGAAAAAAGTTGTCCTTGAACCATGAGGACTCACCAACAAAATTGGAAGATAGCAGAATCCAAGCACGAGCCACTAGAATGATCACCTCGAGAACCGGACCCTACACTTGGGGAAAATGTAGGAAAAGTAGGGGTTAGCACAAAAATTTACTAAGTATGACAGTCATGCATAAAAACATTGAAAACATGCTAAAAGAAACATTTCATTCAAATGTATGCAATTTACTGAGTTTTAACATCATCATGAAAATAGTGGAAATTCATAAGTCATAAGCATAGTCAATACATAGATCAACATATCATAAGAGAAACAGTTAATAATTACCCTCAAGGCATACTTGTGCAATGCATGAATAAGACCCCATAAATGTCACCGATGCCATTATTCATATTCATCATCTTTAAGACCTTGAAAACTCATGTAAAATATTCTTGAGTAACCATAGTTCATAATTCATACTCTTGTTCTTATTATTGTGGGAATAAGCCTTAACCGATATGAGACCATGTGATCTATACATGGACCCCCAGTGTTATCCACACCGAAAAGGGTTGTCCTACTTGCCTAAGGTAGAACCATACTCTTAGCTTAGGTAGATCCACTAGCTAAATAACCTGTGGGGCACATAGTTTATGGGATAAGGAGATTGCTACTAGAAACCCGGACTCAACTAAGGTAGAAGGTCTCCATCTCATGAGACATATTTTTGGAAGCTGAACTCAACTAGCGTAAAAGCTTCCATCTCATATTCGCTATCCACTCGATGCTAAACATTAATTCCCACGAAGTACATATTAAGTCTTGACTTAGTTCATATTCATGAAAGAATGTCTTGAAACTCAATCCATGATTAATTCTTAAGATTGCTCTTTAGATCATGCGTGAGAATAACCTTTCACCGTCCATGTCAACATATAGATTCAATAGGTGAGAAAGCCTTTCAACCTTAGAATCTTCGTATTGTAAGAAAAATTTTCACTTCATATCATATGCATACATAAGTGTGTATATGAGAATAACCTTTCAACAACACAACAACTAGATCATAATCATGTTCACTTTACTCTCAAAGTGATCTTAAAGTATATACAAAGACTTCATAAACATGCATAATATCATAATTTGTCCTTTCGAGGGTCAAAGCTCATATCAAATCAACACATCTAGAATTAACTACATTAGACATGAATATCAACATAATTCAAGTAACCCAATTACTACATGCATAATCTAATAACATTCCTCTTTCATCCACAAACCCGCATCACAAGATCATAATTGGAAATATGGGGATTTCATGGATTCTTGGGGATTTCAACATAAAAACCATAAGTAATCATCAATTCATACATAATATGAGGTAATTCAAGCATTAGCATCGTTTTTTAAAGGAACCCATGACTTTGGAATCAAACACTAGTTTTTAGGGATTTCTATCTTAGAAATTGGGATTTTGAAGGGGCTCCATGGATGAATGTTTTGGAAAAAATAAAAATGACTTGTTTTTAAAAAAAATCGACTTAACTTATATTTTGAAGAAAAATTGACTTTTCAAGAAGAGTCGCCACTTAATTTTTGAAAGAAATTAAGAAAACTTCCGATTTTCAAAATATTTAAACAGATTAAAAATCATTCGAAATCCAAAGAAGGTTCGGAGTTCAATTTACATTTCAAGAAGGTGTTAGGCCCTCGAAATGTCCGCTAACTTGCGGTTGACCAACATTTGACTAATTTTTAGAAAATTGATCAAGTAATAAAAATCCATTTTTACTTTTTGTAAGGAAATACACCTAAGGAATTTTTAGGGAAAAATAACTCATATGTTGCAAGACAATAAAATAAAACTAAGTAATAAATAAAAATATAGATATTTTAAGTTGAACATAAAAGAAGAAATGACTTTCTTTTGGGAATTTAATTAAATAAAAACCAAATCAAATAAAAAATTAATTAATACAAACAATAAATAAATAAGAGTAAGGAAAGAAACATTAAATTTGGGTCTTTTGAACCCTTGGTCCACCTGTCCTAACACTATTAGTGCAATTGCCCCAAAGGACGGGCTTTGGCCCATTTGTTTCAAAGACTTGCTGGAATTTTTTTGAGGCTTTTGAGGCTTTTGAGCCTATTTTCGGCCTTTGAGAATTTGTATACACCGAGTGTATACCAGTATATACGCCCTGCATTTTGTGTCCGTATTTCTGCATTGTTCCTGTATATTAGCTTTTCGGCCTGTATTTTTGTCTTCGGACCTGTATCGCTATATTTTATGACATGTATATCACTGTTTAATGATTGTATACAACAGTGTATCACAGTGTATATCGGCATGCATATCGTCCCTTTTTCAGCTTTCTTTGGACCTGTAGATGGTTCCCTTCAACGTTTCAGCTCCCTTTGATGAGGTTGACTCAATAGGGAAGAAAATCGGGTTTTGACTCAACTCAAAATGCAAGGACAAAGGCAGGAGTCCAATGGACTCGAATTGAACCAGTTCATACATAAAAAATAATTAGTAAGAAACCATTAGTGCCTAATTTGCAGCAATACCAATTTACTACAGGACTTTAAAGCCTTAGGATAGGGTGGAGTCAATTCCCTAAATGGTCACCCAAGTTTAGGGAATTGGCTTGAAATATCATTTATGTTTCATTATGACAAAAATATCACTCAATTATCACTATTTTCCTCCAAATATACTTAAGACTTCAAAAGTTTCAGTCTCTCCTAGTTGGCATGCCACGTCATTGAAGCTTTTTTTTTAAGAATAGACTTATTTAATTCATCAAACTCATTTAACTAAAATAATGATCTTATTGTTTTCTAAAAAGTATATATTAGTTTATTTTGAAGAAATTTTCATGCTTAAGAATCTTTTATCATAATTAATTTTATTTTTTTTATGCTATGAAGAATGGTTTTTTAAAACTTACTATAATGTCATCAATTTTGAATATACTTATAAACACATATATTCAAAAAATATTAATATATAAATCACTCATGACTGTCTACCTACATCAATTAATCATATATTATATAATGGATCAATAATAATAAAGTTCAATTAACTATTAAAAAATAATTAATTGGGTACTTTGAAATCCATACTTACAATATCTTTTTTAGTAAAGAAAATATAAAGTGAATAATATTTATATTAGAAAATAAAACTTTGATCTTTATTTATCAGTATATTAATCTCATATAATATTAGGCAATTCAATTAATTATTACTTGTATTTCATGAATTTGGGAAGAGATAAGAATATATATTGGTGTTTAATTGTATGATAAGTTAAAATATAATATAATACAACAATAAAAGAATAAAAATAAAAAATTAAATTAAAAAAATCAAATAATATTTTTCTCTTTCTTACTAACTTTTTTGTTAACCTTACAAATTTATTTGAATACTTTTATAAAAAAAAAAATTGCTTAAAATTTTCAAATAATTTACTTAGGGATTTTAAAAATTATCAAGTAATTATTGCATACAAAGATTTTTTCATTGAATTTTGTTTGGTAAGAAAAATGTAAGGAATTAGTTTTTTTAATTATTTTGATAATCTTCATAAATTCTCATGTAATTTATATATTTGTTTTTTTTAGAGACATAAGTTTGATGAATTAAATAGGTCTATTATTTTTTAAATGGTGATTTAGTAACATGATATATCAAGTAGAATAGAAGGAGACTGTTGAGATATTTAATATTTATTTATTTTTTGGATAAAAAATAGTAATAATATTATTCACATCTATTTTTTTTCAAGAAAAAAATATTGTAAGCATGCATTTCAAAATATATAATTGATTTTATTGTAATAGTTAATTGACATTTAATATTCTTGATTCATTATAAAATTTATGATTAATTGTGTAAGTTAACATTCATGAGTGATTTGTATATCGATTTTTTTTGAATGTATGTTTATAAGTATTCAAAATTGATGATATTATAATGTGTTTTAAAAACTTAGTCTTCATTACATAAAAAAAATAAAAGTTTAATTATAATAAAAGATTCTCTAAGTACGAAGATTTATTCTTAATAAACTAGTATATACATATTTTTTTTAAAATAATATCATAATTATTTTAGTTAAATGAATTTAATGAATCAAATTAGTCTATTATTAAAAAAAGACTTTAATGACATGTCATGTCAACTAGGAGAGAGTGAGACTTTTAAAGTGTCAAGTATATTTGGAGGAAAATTGTGATAGTTGAATGATATTTTGGTCATAAATAAAATATAAATGATATTTCATGGCAATTTCCTAAACTTGGGTGACCATTTAGGGAATTGACTCGATAGGGGGTCATGACTTAAATGGTCAACAAACAAGTTATCAGAAGAGACAAATTAGTGATCAGCTAGATAAAATGGAATTAAGATCATCTAAGCTTCAATCTTAATATAGCAAAATAACATATTAAAAAAAAACTCTAAAGAATGAATGTGATCCTAAACAAAATAAACTTAAGCTACTAACTAAACTTATAACAGTATCTCAAGAAAATTAAAAGAAACAAACATGTTACCTTTGAACTCTAAGAAAGATCATATGAACAAGTAGACCAAATAGGATTTAGTCAAAATCTAAATAACTACATGATAAACCATTTAGCTTTCATAATAAATATAGAAGCAAGAAAAGATTAGTCGTGGCTCGAAATTGGAACGAAGATATAATCCAAATACCGGCAATCTTTGACAGAAAGTTGCTACCGACTCTAACCCCTTCTTTTTAGAGTAAAATGATCAAGACACATGCTCTCAAAAATGCAAATAACGAACCAGAGGATCAACACATAAGCATGGCAAAAAATTCAAAATAGAACCATATGAACCTAAGGCAAAAAGAATCAACTCATAAGATGCGAGATGGAATAAATAGCAACACGATACTAAGATAAAAAATCTGGTAACTGGCCTTGGTTGTCAAACAACCAATAAAATATCAAAATTAATAACATATATAGTGGAAGAAAGGTAAGGCCATAGGGTAGATGAGATGAACAGCCAATCTTTGTGAAGCAAATAAAAAACAGAGAATAGAAAAGCAGTCAAATATTCAACATAGGAAACCACACTTTCTGATCATAATAGAATGAAGACATCACAATCTAGTATTTATAGAGAGCAGTGTCGATATTGAGCTCATATTCAAACATAGCTTAAAAGATAAGAACATTCAAGACACCTAAAGGAAACGAGATAGGAGCGAGGTTGTAACTTTTTCGTAGGCAATGAACTGGGACAGATACGAGACTTCACCACCGGATTACGACTCTGAGAACTCCAACAAGATTGTGAGAAAACAAAATCAAAGGAATATCACCTCAAACCTTCACAATCTCACAGCCTATTTCCAAAATGTTTTTGTGTGTTGACTTTGCTGATTCTTATCATCTATCTCTAAGCTAAGCTATTCTTTTCTCACAGCTTGGTCTGATGCTCGCGATTTCCTTGAAGTTTCTAGGTTGCTCTTCGCATGAAGAATAGTACAAGGGTCGTCTGGTTGTTCTTGTACGACTGGAAAAAGATGCGTAAAAGGGTTGGGGTCGGCTGGCCTGGTATGCGCTGCTGGGTTTCTGTATTGTTGTGTATAAATGAAATGGTTTTATTTGTATTAGAATTGGTCCGGTTTTTGTATTTTAAAGAATGGGCTCATAATGGGTGTGAGGGAGTGGGCTGCTAAAATTTGAAGGGAAATTGGAATTGGGTTGGTTTTGGCCCAAAGTGTCAATTCTTGGGTTGTAAGATTAGAATCCAAAATCGGCTAGATAAGTAATAATGAAATGGCCATATGAATTAGATGTAGGCAAATTGAATTGAATTTAGAAAATTTGACTAAAATTTAAATAAGACGAATTAATATTAATTATTTTACGAGCTTCTGAATCTTAACAAAATAAAATAATTAACTTAATTGTAAACAAATTACATAAAAAAATATTAACTATTATATAATTAAACTAATTAACCAAATATTTAAGTAAAACTAAAATCTTTTTGAGACGATTTTCGAATATTCATAAAATATACATAATTATGTAAGACGTATATATTATTTTAGAAATCCAAAAGCGACAAAATTACATAAATAAATTCTTCTTTTTTGGAATTTTATAAAACTAATTATTTTAAATTGTGTGAAATTGAAGAAGCTTGATAATAAATCTATATTGTGGAGGTTCAAAATTGGGTGTCAACAACGAAGAGCTACCATACCTTAGCAATAAAACCCAATGAATTTGAGAAGAAAAACTTGCTCCTTGAACCTAGCTCTAACTTCCTTCTTCTTCCTTGAAGTTCTAGAGAGAGAATATTTGGAGAGGATGAAGTTTAGGGAATAGTTTTGGGTTTTAGAAATAATTAGGTGAATGACTTAATTTAGGGGTCTAAAATTCTTATATAGGTGGTGTAAGTTAGGCTAAAACGACGCCAATTAATATTAATTAAAATCGGAAAAGACCCTTAAGCCCCTAAACTTATTCCCCATAACTGCCTCCAGGTCACCATCGACGAGACCCCGACCACGGGGCGTGGTTGGACCCACGGCCCGTATTGGTTGGGCATGGTTTGGTGACTGCAGGTTTTTGGCCAACCACGGAACCCCCACCTATGGGGAGTGGGTCCTTTCGTGGTCACTCTTTAGGGCACTTTTCTAAAGGTCTTCCTCAAGGGTCCCTAGTTGGTCCTTGAGAGGGTGGTACCTTGACGTTCTAACACGAAAACCTCTATTTTAAGTACGGGGAGTTATATTCATGACTCCAACCCTCAGTTTAAGCTCTAGTTTAGCATACTAATTTCTGAGGTGTTACAATATCTCCCCCTTGGAAACATTCGTCTTCGAATGACGATCTAGACACCTTACGAAAGTAAAGACTCAAGACTAGCAGCTCATCATGCATGCAACATCAAAATAATGCACAACTCAAAGGAGGAAATATCAACTCCAACTTAAACATAATCAATGCATCACAAGGAAGTAGAAACTACATTTAACAACCCATTATGCATGAAAACTCAACATTTCTCATATTCATCAGAGGAACTACCTTCTCCAAACTAAAAGCATGCTCAACAAAATCACAAAGAGCATTTATGCAATATACTCCCAAAAAGCACAACTAAGCATGATCAACAATTTATCTCATGAAGCATATAGGAAACTCTTACTCAATGCACAACAACATGAGGAAAATCAATCATAAAATCTCACTTTCTTACTAAACATGATTTTATTAAGAACATGCATAACATAAGGAAATCATGTAAATACACACATAACACACATGACTCCCAAAATAAGAAAACTCAAGAGGAACTATTTGTTTCAAGCTAGAGTAAGAGTAGAACAAAAGGAATGAGGATAACGGGACATCTTATTGGCCCTCGGCCTCCCAAGTAGCACCCTCAACTAAAACCTTCACTAAAAATTCACTCCATAACTCTTTCATGGAAGCAACTTCCTTGTTCTTCTATTTCTTAACTTGTCGGTCTAAGATCTCAACCGGTATTTCTAAATTAGGGAGATTCTCATCAACTCCCAACTCTTCTAAGGGATCTATTAATGTAGGATCTCCAACACCCTCCTATATCCAAGAAACATGGAAAATCGGATATACCGGTGCCACTCATTAAGCAACTCTAGTTCATAAGCAACCTTACCAACACCACTCAAGATCTCATGCCTACAAAACTGGGACCAAACCTCCCTACTAACTACAACTCTCAAGGTGAGAATTTCAAGCAAACCCAAATTATGAACATCAAGAACACTCAACGACATTGATATCTAAGCACATCATCTCCCCCTTAGGAGTAAGCCTATACTAATTCCTTAAGTACCACTTCTTTCAAGTCAATCCCAAACGATATAACCAAAAACTCATAATAATCATACCGGGTTCTAGAAGTCGTCTTTGGAATATCATCCCTTTTTCACCCTCAATTGGTGATAACCCGAACAAAAATCAATCTTAGAGAAATAACTAACTCTTGGAGTTGGTCAATACTTACAATCTATTTTCCTCACCCAAACTATGTGGTAAAAGCAATCTTTGGCCAGCATTCTTCTAATCTTCATATAAGGAACAATTAACCTCTAGACATAAGATTTCCCCCTCCCATTCTAGGATAGTTTCAATTGGGAACTAAAGCATGAATACACGAGTTCTTCAATCCATAGCAACATACTAGGAATGCAACCAATTCTATCGAGAATAACATCAAAGTCTAAAAAGTAACATCGAGATCTAATGAAACATTTACATCTATATGGATACTAAGAACATACCAGTGACTTCATCCGGAGAGATCTCTTGGTCATCCCTAAACCGGAGTACATAGAAATGGTTTCGCTTTAGAGCATTGGAGTTTGAACTGCTAGGAGGAGCTTACTTGCCCTTTCTTCCTAGAACCTTAAGCATCGGACGATCTCTCATCTTGTGGCCACTCTTTCCATACCCAAACCAACCATCTGTGCCAATTAGGCCCTTACCATCATGTATCCTTCCACATTTTACACAAATAGGCCGCCTAGAGCCACTACTATCACCTCCTTGAGGTTTTGGGTTAGACACCCTCTCTTGATTATACCTATGAGTATTGGGGAAAACTTGATCGGAAAGCCTTTGTTGGGTTATAGATTTACCATGTCCATCAGATCTAGCATTAGTGAAATTTCCATCACTGGTCCTAGCCCTTTTTACCTCCCTAGTCTTTTCCTTGAGTTTTAATTCCTCAATTTGTTGAGCGTACACCATAAGCCTTGAGATATCCACGTCATGGAGGAGCATTGCCGTACGAAACTCTTTTTCAACCAAGTCGTACATACCCGACATAAACCTACTCATCTTAGCCCTTGACTCCGCCTCCATAGTTGGAGCATATTTGGAGAGTTGGGTGAACTTTAGAGCATACTCTTTAACACTCATACTTCCTTGACGAAGGTTGATGAACTCTTGTACCTTTGCCTCCCTTAACTCGAGGGGGAAGAACCTATAAAGAAATGTCGATTTAAACAATTCCTATTCTACCAGGTCCGCTCCTATGGGTCTCTCTCCCTTCCACTGATCGTACCACACTTGAGCCACATTTTAGTTGGTAGGCGGCTAACTCCGCCTTCTCTTCTGAAGTCACCCCCATAATAGCAAGTACCTTATAAGCCTCATCGATAAACCTTTGAGGATCCTCTTCCACTTTGGAGTCATAAAATTCCAGAGGGTTCATTCGTACAAAATCCCTCACCCTTGAAGCATACAAATTCACATTACGATTCACCAAAGCTACAAGCTCTCTATTGGCTTGAGCCGTCACAGCCTGAGCTAATATTTAGATAGTCGACCTAAACTCTGCATGGGTCACATTCTCAACCAAAGGATCTATCGGAACTTGATGAGCTTGACGAGGAGCTCCTTGATTCACATTGTCAACCTCTATCCTTCTAGCATTAGCCCTTCGTCTATTCATATCCTAAAGATACAAGAGAAGGATTAGTAGAGAAATCTTATAGAGTTAAACTCTATGGCACGACTTAGAGTAATGAAGAAGTAAAGTTTCCTAATCATCTTGTAGCCTCTTATTCATAAATATGGCGCGCTTCACATTATGAACAAGACTCCACTAGACGTGGCTTATGAGACATCATCCTAGAATCATTCTAAACCTCGTGCTCAGATTACCAAGTTTGTCACGACTCAGGGGTACCCCCTATATGTAACAAGGCACGTACAAGCCCATGTAAGTCAATTAGCAAATCATAACATAAGAATAGAACAATAAATATTAAAACACATTTCAATGAAATAGGGCCTAGCCCATACAACATGTCCCAAAAGTGAAATACAGTAAAGGAAAACTACATCATGAGAAAAATCCCATCCTCAAACCATGAGAACTCCCCAACAAGCTCAGAAGATAGTAGAATCCAAGCACTAACCACTAGAACGATCACCTCAAGAATTGGACCCTACACATGGGGAAAATGTAGGAAAAGTAAGGGTTAGCACAAAAATGTACTAAGTATGATACTCATGCATAAAAACATTTGAAAACATGCTAAAAGGGACATTTCATTCGAAAGCATGCAATTTACTAAGTTTGAACATCATCATGAAAATAGTGGAAACTCATAAGTCATAAGCATAGTCAATACATAGATCATCATATCATAAGAGAAACACTTCATAATTACCCTCAAGGCATACTTGTGCATTGCATGAATAAGACCACATAAATCTCACCTATGCCATTATTCTTATATATCACCTTTAAGACCTTGAAGACTCATGTAAAAGCTTCTTGAGTAACCATAGTTCATAATTCATATTCTTATTCTTATTATTGTGGGAATAAGCCTTAACCGACATGAGACCATGTGAGCTATACATGGACCCCCGGTGTTACCCACACGAAAAAGAGTTGTCCTACTTGCATAAGGTAGAACCATACTCTTAGCTTAGGTGGATCCACTAGCTAAATAACCTATGGGGACACATAGTTTATGGGATAAGAATATTGCTACTAGAAACCCAGACTCAACTAGTGTAAAAGGTCCTTTTGGGAAGCACGGCTCAACTAGTGTAAAAGCTTCCATCTCATATTCACTATCTACTCGATGCTAAGCATTAATTCTCACAAACTACATATTAAGTCTTGACTTTGTTCATATTCGTGGAAGAATGTCTTGGCACTCAATCTATGTTTAATTCATAAGATAGCATTATGATCTAGTTATTGTGTTGTTGAAAGGTTATTCTCATATACACACTTATGTATGAATATGATATGATGTGAAAGGTTTTCTCACAATATGAAGATTCTAAGGTTGAAAGGCTTTCTTACCTATTGAATCTATATGTATTCATGGATGGTGAAAGGTTATTCTCACACATCCAGAATTAACTACATTAGACATGAATATCAACATAATTCAAGTAACCCAATCACTACATGCATAATCTAATAGCATTCCTCTTTCATCCACAAACCCACATCACAAGATCAAAATTTGGGGATTTCATGGGTTCTTGGGGATTTTAACATAAAAACCATAATTAATCATCAATTCATACATAATATAAAGTAATTCAAGCATTAGAAATGTCGTTGTACCCACACTTGGGTTCATGGAGATCACAGCCTCCCTATTGAATTGTGCTAACACTTCGAAAGAGGCCCTAAATTTTGCATTAGCCACTTTCTTAGCTAAAGGATCGACTGAAACTTGAGGAGATTCTTTAGGAGATTGAGGAGCACTTCGTTCCACATTCTCTCCCTCATTCCACATAAAATATGCCCTTCGAGTGGTCATAACCTGAAAAACATCGGATAGGGATTATGAGAGAGACAATATAGAGTTAAACTTTATCGCACGTCTTAAGAGTAATGAAACAAATGGAGTTTCCTAAACATCTTATAGTATCTCATTCATAAATGTGTGGCGCTTCACACTTAGGAACAAGACTCTACTCGACTTGGCTTATGAAATTTCCTAGAACCTTTCCAAACCTTGTGCACTGAATACCAAGTTTGTCACGACCCAAAGTACTCTGTAGACGTGACATGGTGAATAAGACCCTCAAAGTCCTTATAGAAACCACATAACATACATCATATAAAATTATAGAAAACCCAAAGAGTTTAAGAGTAGCATTTCAATAAAAGAGTTTGACAAAAGTAGTGTAAGTCTAAACATAAGTCTCAAAGCCATCTATTACGTCAAATGAGTGATTGGGACGTAACACATACATCACATACAACATCCCAAAAGAAAAGACATGGAAGCAATAAAAGAATCTCGGCCCTCAAAACAAGAGGACTCACCAATCTTTGGTATCTATGTGAAATCATTAGCCACAAGTATAGAAAGTAGGATCTTCGGACCCTACATTAGTGAAACAATGTAGGCAAAAATATGTATTAGTATATGAATGTACCAAGTATGATAGTAATGCATAAGAGTTATGAAATCATTCTAAAAAGGGACTTTACATGACATGCAATGACCAAGCTCAAACCTAATATAATATGTTAGAAAACATAAATCAAAGTCATGGTCAATGCAAGCTAAATATCTTTAAAACATCTTTGAGATACTTTTAGAAAGTAACCTTAGTTCATTATTGTAGGAAGTTTGCCATTAACCGATATAGACCATGTGAGCTATAGCATGGAATATGGTGTCTATCCCACACAAAAAATAAGATGTCCCCACTTGCCAAGGTAAGAATCATGAACTTCTTGCTTACATAGATCCACTACATACTGTTTATCAAAGAAAACCTACGGTGGCACATAGGTATGGGATAGAGAGATTTCTTCTAGAAACCCGAACTCAACTACGGAATAGCTTATATCTCAATATCCTGATGGTGCTAAGCATAAATTTGATGGAATAGTCATTAATCTTAACTTATCTTATTATCCATAGGAGGGCACATCAAGTAGCCAATCCAAGCTAGATTTCATTGAATAGCTTCTAATCTTGATCAACTTAGGTGAGAAAACATTTTAACCTTATGAATCATTTTATGTGATAAAATCCTTTCACAATAACAACAACAGCATCAATGATTCACGCTCAAAGCAACCTTAAATTATTTTCATCACTTTCATAGAGAACATGCATATCTTCATAAATTCATCTTTCCTCTGTCAAAAGATTCATATGATCAATTCTGAAAATCATGGATCATACATGGATTCATGTGAATCCAACTTTAAAACATGTAATTATCACAATTCATGCATAAAAACACATAAAATAATCAATTAGATCATAGTTGAAAGGTGTCACGCCTCACATTCCATTAAGACGGACAGGCACCCGATGCCCTAAATGCCCGAGAGAACCAGCATGTAACCTATGCTTAACTATGCATACAACTATGACAATCTTGTGACAAGTTCACGTAGGATTCAACGATACAAACCAACATAAGTAGACCTAAACCTTATATACATGACTTGGCCGTTGAGACCATAACTTCTTAATATGCAATTGAACCATAACATAAGTCTACAAAGCCTCTAAAAGATAGAAAACCTTAGGGTAGGTCGGGACAAACCCTGCCTTACTCTTAACTACGATACAATACCAAAATGAATCTACCAAGGACTCAGTAAAAATCCGAATCAATCTGGAGCTCACCAAAAGTAGTTGAGTGTTGTGTGCTCCTACTAAGGAGGTCTACTAGCTGAAGTACATGTGCCTGCAGCATGAAATGCAGCATCCCCCCCCCCCCACGAGGGACGTCAGTACGAGAAAATGTACGGAATATGTAAGGCATTAACATATATAAATAAGAGTTCGAATGAAACCGAGTGTCAATACATGTGTGCATAAATCAGAACAGAAGACCACCTTTGTTAACTCTTGTGGGATCAAGTATGTTACATTCTTTTCTTTACCTTTCTGTGTGTTATGATCTTTATAAGCCATGTGATACAAATGACAAACTAATCAGTGGTAGAAGAGGATGACCCATGCTAGGCAATTTTAAACCTAGGATACGGTCCTCATAATTACACAAATTGGGATAGGCCCAGGCTAGGCTTTCGCCTCTGAGCGCCACCCTTTTATATCAATTGCGATCAGCCCATGCTAGGCTTTCGCCCCTGAGCTGCCACACATAATTATACAAATTGCTTTACTTAGACTCTTTAATCTTTGAGATTGTTGTTTTGGTGGTCATAATCATTTTTTATATTTGGAATTACGGACCAGTAGTAGAAGACATGAAAATAATACTTCAAAGCAGTAACAACGACATAAGGAGCTATGTAACATCAATGCATTACTTGTGAGCTTAAATGACACAATTGACTTCAACTGACAAAGATTCACCAAACTTGCTTTCGCAAATACCATTTCTATACCAGCACATAGGAGGATAATTACACAAGTATAGAGTACTAAACATATAATGAAGTAATTCTATACACTAATGAGAGGGAGAAAATATTGTTAGCTATTTGGAGATCATACGCTGCCAGTATATTTCCTTTACTAGGAATAGAACTTAGAAAATTCGCTTATTGGTATTAATCTCAAGTATCAAATTTCATGCCGAAGAATATTGAATCGAATATCCTTACATATCTTATTCTTTGACCAATATAACTATCACGATTCAGCCTCCCCTTTTAGGTGTTAATCTGTAAGTCATGACAAACTAATATTAGCAGCTATCACACCTGAGCCTCGTAAAATAGTAACTAACTTTAACTGGTAAAGAGCCCATACACCCATTAAATAATATGTATCAGCTCATCCTCCTTCTCTGCCTAATACACATTATATATCATTTTTAAAGATTACCCAAGCTGCACCAACAACAATACACAAAAAACAGCCTTAAATATTCTTTATCATACAACCAATTATTGAACTCACCGCCCTTTGAGTTCTTTTAAAACAGCACACCCATAATTCCTCACTCAATCTCATGCGTAAGGAGGAAGAAAATGGAGTAGTCACCTTACCTCAATTTCTGCAACTTCTCCTTATAACTTGAATTCCTCTAGAACTTCAACTTTCCTTCACACCTAACCCAAAGAAGAAGAGAAAAGTATCTTAATAATTAAGGAAAGTAAGCAGTAGCTTGTGGGAACTTCTGTCTTCTCCTTATAATTGAGCATGAATAACATGTTTTCTAGTCTCCCATGGGAGAATTAAGATAAATCCATAAGTGTTTTTGTCTTACCTTGGCTTGCAGATATGAGGATTTCTTCAAGAACACTAGAAGGAACTTTAAGGCTGCTGTTTTAATTCTTAAGAGAAAAGAGAGAGAGACCTGGAGTGAATTGTGAATTTTGTATGTTAAAATGAGTGAAAAGATAAGCTCAAATTGGGTTTATATGAAGCCTTCTTGACCATAAAAAAAAATCCTCTAGAACATCCCTTTTTGGTAAATTTTCAGCCACTAATTGGTCAAGTAGGTGATGCACCTGCTTGTGTACATCAAGCAGCTCAAAAGGTCAAACTAGGTGATGCACCTACTAGCTTTCACTTGGGCTTAAATATATTGGGCCTTGGCAAATTTGGCTGCTGGGCTTAAATTTCATTTTTCATTTATTTAACTTTGTTTGGGCCTCAAGTGAGTCCATTAGCAAAGGCCCAATCTGATCCATAAACCTTGGCCTTTTTAATTAAATCCATATAGCTCAAGTAGATGATGCACCTACTTGTCACCTACTAGCTTAGTTAAGTCAAGCAAGCAGCTAACTTATGTTATTCCATTTTCTAAATGTTAATCCCTTTTGCTTTAACTTAGCACTTAACTTTACACTTTAAGCTCAATTACCACCTTATTGTCTCGAGTTTAAATACTCTCGTTGGAGTTAACTGTACCCATGCTAAAACTTGCAAGGCTGACATCACCTTCCGAGCTAGTTTAAACCAATGCTAATGATATAAGAAATATGGTCCCTCACCTATGCTATACGGCTATGCCAAATATCACAAGAATAGAACAAGCATATGCATAATACGGGCTGTTACATCCTCCCCCATTAAAATATTTTTCCTCGAATGTTAGCATGGTTATCCATCCCAAACAAGTTCAAGCCTAAGTTAGTACTACTATTAATCACATTGAACATATAAACTTATACTTACTTGTACATCTTCGGTAGGAGTAATACGAGATGGGTCACCTAAGCATTTTTTAAGCATTGAGATATGAAACACCGGATGAACGGTTGAAAGTTCTTGAGGTATCTCTAACTCATACGCAACTTGGCCAATTCTTTGGATAATCTTATATGGCCCTATGTAGCGTGGAATCGACTTTCCCTTTTTACCAAACCTCATTTCCCCTTTCATCGGTGACACCTTCAAGAACATCCAATCTCCTATGGAAAATTCTAGTCCTCTCCTTCTAACATCCGTATATGATTTATATCTACTTTGAGCTGTTTCTAGCCGTTGTTGTATCACCTTGACTTTTTCCATAGCTTGATAAAAAAGGTCTGGCCCAAATAAGGCAATTTCACCTGTTTCGAACCAGCTAATTGGGGATCTACATTTTCTACCATATAAATCTTCATAAGGTGCCATTTTAATACTTGAATGGTAGTTATTGTTATAAGCGAATTCAATAAGCGGTAGATGATCATCCCAGCTACCCTTGAAGTCTAAAACACAAGTTCACAGCAAATCCTCAAGTGTTTGAATTGTACGCTCTACCTGATCGTCTGTCTGGGGTGAAAGGTTGTACTTAAATTCACTTGTGTTCCCAAACTCTTCTGAAATGATTTCAAAAAATTTGCAGTGAATTGAGCTCCTCTATCATATATTATAGAGAAGCACTCCAAGTAGTCGAACTATCTCTTTAATATACAACCTTGCATACTCTTCAGCTGTATAAGTAGTTTTCACCGGCAAGAAGTGTGCTGCTTTGGTGAGTCTGTCAACTATTACCCACATGGAAGTCAAACTTCTGAAACGAGCGAGGGAAACCAGTGACAAAATCCATGTTGATCATGTCCCACTTCCAAATTGGAAGCTCTATACACTGCATATAACTTCCGGGATTTTGGTGCTCTATTTTTACTTGTTGACAATTTGGACATTGAGCTACGAATTCCGCAATGTTCTTCTTCATGTCACCCCACCAATACATTTCCTTCAAGTCATGATACATTTTAGTTGACCCCGGATGGACAGAATATCTCGAATGATGTGTTTTCATCATAATCCCCTTTCTCAGTTCATTTACGTTAGGTACACACAATCTATTTTGACACCGAAGTACTCCCTCTTGCGTAAGTTCAAATACCTTTGTTATGCCCTGCTGTACATTCTCCTTAAGCTGAAATAGAATAGGATTAGTGTACTTCTTCTCTTTCACTTCCACTACTAATCAGGATTCTGCCACATTTTGCACAACAGCCCCTTCGTCTGGAGATTCAAGAAGGTGAACCCCCAAGCTAGCTAGTTGGCATAGATCCTTAGTTATTCCTTGTCTTTCCATAGACTGCCCATAAGTGCTTGCCATTATTTTACGGCATAAAGCATCAGTTACTTTATTGGCTTTACCGGGATGATACAAGATATCAATGTCATAATCTTTTAATAGCTCCAGCCATCTTCGCTGCCTCAGATTTAGGTCCTTTTGCTTAAATATATATTGCAAACTCTTGTTATCAGTGTATATGTCAACATGAACTCCATACAAGTAGTTGCGCCATATTTTCAAAGCAAACACAACTGCTGCTAGCTCTAGATCATAGGTTGGATAATTTTTCTCATGTGGCCGCAGCTGCCTTGATCCATAAGCTATTACTTTACCATGTTGCATCAATACACAACCTAAGCCCACTCCCGAAGCATCACAATACACTTTATAGCCTTCTGTGCCTTCTGGAAGTACCAATACAGGTGTAGAAGTTAATTTATTCTTCAGCTCTTGGAAGCTTCTTTCACATTCATCACTCCACTGAAACTTCGTTTATTTGTGTGTTAGCTTTGTTAAGGGTGCAGCAATGGAAGAGAATCCTTCAACAAACCTTCTGTAATAACCTGCCAATCCAAGAAAACTACGGATCTCCGAAAGCATTGTAGGTCTTGGCCAGTTTTTCACGGCTTCTGTCTTCTGGTTATCAATCCTTATTCCTTCATCGGATACAATATGACCTAAGCATGCCACAGATTTCAACCAGAACTCACATTTAGAGAACTTTGCATACAACTTACGATCACAAAGAATTTGTAAAACCTGTCGCAGGTGATTAATATGGTCCTCTTCCGATCTTGAATACACCAAAATGTTATCTATGAATACTATCACGAACACATCTAAAAATGTCTTGAATACCCTATTCATCAAATCCATAAAAGCTGCTGGTGCGTTTGTTAGCCCGACTGATATGACTAAAAATTCAAAATGACCATACCGTGTTAGGAAAGTTGTCTTGGGCATATCTTTGTCTTTGACCCTCACTTGGTGATAACCCGACCTCAGGTCGATCTTTAAAAAACAAAGTCTTTTAATTGCTCCTTCAACTCCCGTAATTCTGACGGGGCCATTCTATATGGAGGGATGGAGATAGGTTGAGTATATGGAATCACATCAATGCCAAACTCTACTTCTCCTTCTGGGGGTAAACCTGGAAGATCTTCAAGGAATACATCAGGAAACTCATTCACTACCGAAATGGATTGAACAGTTGGTGACTCCACATCTCTATTTTTCACTCTCACAAGATGGCATATGTATCCTTTGGACATCATCTTCTTTGCCTTAAAATAAGAAATAAATTTACCTCTTGGTGCCCCAATATTACCTTTCCATTCAAGGACTGCCTCTTTTGGAAAATGGAAATGCATCATCTTAGTTCAGCAATCAACCGTGGCATAACAAGAAGCTAACCAATCCATACCCATTATAACATCAAAATCTACCATTTCTAGCTCAACAAGGTCAGCCAATAGATTACGATCACAAACAGTTACAATACAATTATGATAAACCATTCTAGCTATAATAGACTCACCAATCGGTGTAGACACTTCAAATGGCTTCACTAATAATTCTGATGTTCTTTTGAACTTTTCAGCAATCAATGGAGTAACATATGATAGTGTAGACCCCGGATCAATTAATGCATATACAATATGTGAAAAGATGGACAATGTACCTGTAGCCACATCCGGCGAGGCTTCTAAATTTTGTCGATCCCCTATAGCGTATGTGCGATTCTAAACTCCACTAAAACTAGTTGCTCCCCTATATCCTCTACCACGACTAGTAGGCATCTGTCCCCTACCCAAAGAAGGTGCTGATGATGATGATGCAACCACTGATCTAGTAGGTTGTGCCACACTACCCACATCCCTATGAGGGAAATTTCTCATCAGATGACCCGGTATACCACACCAAAAACAAACATTTGTCCCAAACCTACATGCACCTAGATGATTCCTTCCACATTGTTTACAAGACTGTCGAGGAGGCCTTGATTAGCTCATACTTCCCTGATCTTGGTACCCCGCTGTTCGTGAACTTTGGCTTTCACCTCTTTGCCCAAACTGATTGCCCCTAGACTTTTGAAATCGAGGTGGCGCACTAGTTGTAGAGTAGGAAGATAAAGGCCTAGGTGGTCTGTTAAAGAATCGAGGCCTAAACTCTCCTTGGGATGGTATAAATTGCCTCATGGATCTGGCCCTCTTAGAATGCCCTGTTTCTAACTCTTGTGTCCTTCTTCTTTCCCTTTGATCCTCCAATTTTTGCGCAAAAGCTTGCATCCTTGCTATATCCATATCTTTATTCAACGAAGCAATGGTACAATCTCTAACCATATATGAATCTAATCTATCCACATATCAATGAACTCTATCCTCCATAGTAGCTACTACATTAGGATGCACCTGACCAAGGAATGAAATTTGAGACTGTACTCTCTCACACTCATACTTCCTTGGTAGAGATTTAAGAACTGATCTACACGGGCCTCTCGAATCTCCAATGGCAGATAATGGTCAAGGAATGCCTTTTTGAACTCTTTACACGTAACTGAAGGTGCAACTGTTCCCCTAGATTGCATCCAAGCTTTATACCACAATATAGCCACACCCTTTAATCTATATGCTGCTAGCTCAAGTGCTTCTTTACCACTTACATGCATAACATCCAAAGTGCGTTGGATTTGATATAAAAGTCCTGTGGATCTTCATTAGGATCTGACCCGGTGAATGATGGAGGGTCCAAATTAAGGAAGTCGCGTATCCGCGTGCCAGTTGCTCTGTCTACACCACTAGTACCTGCAACTGGACCTTCTTGCTTTTGGCCGTGGCCAGCAACTATACGAGTCAATAATTGGACTGCATTCCTCAAATCTTGCTCAGTAGCATTAATAGTGGGTTCTTGAGGTGCAGCTTCCCTCCTTAGATCTTCTGGAGATGGAGGGGTCGGGGAAGTCTGTGATAGAGACTCATCTTGAGCCTCACTTTGAACAGCTTGATTAGGTGGTGGTTGCTGGTCCCTTCTTGGCCAGCCACCTCTACTCGCTTACCTGTACTATTACTCCTTCTCGTAACCGGCATCTTTGCTATAATAAAGCAATTCAGAAATTAGATACGATTCACCTACAACATTTGTTCTATTCCACGATCTAAGAAATGAAAGAAAAGAAACAACTCCTACATGTCTCATAGCCTCATGTTTATAAATGTGGTGCACAACACATCCATAAGCAAGACTCTACACAGAAACAGCTTTGTAGACTCCCTAGGATGACCTGCTCTGATACCACTTTTGTCATGCCTCCGTTTCCATTAAGACGGACAGGCACCCGATGCCCTAAAGGCCCGAGAGAACCAGCATGTAACCTATGCTTAACTATGCATATAACAATGACAATCTTGTGATAAGTTCACGTACGATGTAGGGATACGAACCAATATAAGTAGACCTAAAACTTATATACATGACTTGGTTGTTGAGACCACAACATTTTAAGATGCAACTGAACCATAACATAAGTCTACAAAGCCTCTAAAAGATAGAAAACCTTAGAGTAGATCGGGACAGACCCCGCCTTACTCTTAACTACGATACAATACCAAAATGAATCTACCAAGGACTCAATAAAACTCTGAATCAATCTGGAGCCCACCAAAAGTATCTGAGTGTTTTGTGCTCCTACTGAGGAGGTCTACTAGTTGAAGTACATGTGCCTGAAGCATGAAATGCAGCATCCCCCCCACCAACGAGGGACGTCAGTATGAGAAAATGTACTGAATATGTAAGGCATTAACATATATAAATAAGAGTTCAAATGAAACCGAGTGTCAATACATGTGTGGATAAATCAGAACAGAAGACCACCTTTGTTAACTCTTGTGGGATCATGTATGTTACATTCCTGTCTTTACCTTTCTGTGTGTTATGATCTTTATAAGCCATGTGATACAAATGACCAACTGATCAATGGTAGAAGAGGATGACCCATACTAGGCATTTTAATCCCTGGGATGCTGTCCTTATAATTACACAAACTGGGATCGGCCCATGCTAGACTTTCGCCCCTGAGCGCCACCCTTTTATATCAATTGGGATCGGCCCATGCTAGGCTTTCGCCCCTGAGCTGCCACCCATAATTATACAAATTGCTTTACTTAGACTCTTTAATCTTTGAGATTGTTGTTTTGGTGGTCATAATCATTTTTTATATTTGGAATTATGGACCAGTAGTAGAAGACGTGAAAATAATACTTCAAGGCAGTAACAATGACATAAGGAGCTCTGTAACATCAATGCATTACTTGTGAGCTTAAATGACACAATTGACTTCAACTGACAAGGATTCACCAAACTTGCTTTTGCAAATATCATTTTTTACCAGCACATAGGAGGATAATTACACAAGTATAGAGTACTAAACATATAATGAAGTAATTTTATACACTAAGGAGAGGGGGAAAATATTGTTAGCTATTTGGAGATCATACGCTGCCACTATGTTTCCTTTACTAGGAATAGAACTTAGGAAATTCGCTTATTGATATTAATCTCAAGTATCAGATTTCATGCCCAAGAATATTGAATCGAATAGCCTTACATATCTTATACTCTGACCAATATAACTATCACGATTCAGCCTCCCCTTTTAGGTGTTAATCTGTATGTCATTATAAACTCATATTAGCAGCTATCACACCTAAGCCTCATAAAATAGTAACTAACTTTAACTGGTAATGAGCTCATACACCCCTTAAATAATGTGTATCAGCTCATCCTCCTTCTCTGCCCAATACACATTATATATCATTTTCCAAGATTACCCAAGCTGCACCAACAAACAATACACATAAAATAGCCTTAAATATTCTTTATCATACAACAAATTATTGAACTCACCACCCCTTGAGTTCTTTTAAGACAGCACACCCATAATTCCTCACTCAAACTCAAACACAAACTCATACGTAAAGAGGAAGAAAATGGAGAAGTCACCTTACCTCAATTTCTGCAACTCCTCCTTATAACTTGAATTCCTCTAAAACTTCAACTTCCCTTCACACTTAACCCAAAGAAGAAGAGAAAAGTATCTTAATAATTAAGGAAAGTAAGCAGTAACTTGTGGAAACTTCTGCCTTCTATCTATAATTGAGCATGAATAACATGTTTTCTAGTCTCCCATGGGAGAATTAAGCTAAATCCATAAGTGTTTCTCTTACCTTGGTTTACAGATATGAGGATTTCTTCAAGAACCCTAGAAGGAACTTTAAGGCTGTTGTTTTAATTCTTAAGAGAAAAGAGAGAGAGAGCTGGAGTGAACTGTGAATTTTGTATGTTAAAATGAGTGAAAAGATAAGCTCAAATTGGGTTTATATGAAGCCTTCTTGACCATAAAAAAATAATCCTCTAGAACATCCCTTTTTGGTACATTTTCAGCCACTAATTGGTCAAGTAGGTGATGCACCTGCTTATGTACATCAAGCAGCTCAAAAGGTCAAACTAGGTGATGCACCTACTAGCTTTCAGTTGGGCTTAAATATATTGGGCCTTGGCAGATTTGGCTGCTAGGCTTAAATTTCATTTTCCTTTTATTTTACTTTGTTTGGGCCTCAAGTGAGTCCATTAGCAAATGCCCAATCTGATCTATAAACCTTGGCCTTTTTAACTAAATCCATATAGCTCAAGTAGGTGCATCACCTACTTGGTCCTTTGGACTGGTCAATAAGTCAAACTAGGTGATGCACCTACTTGTCACCTACTAGCTTAGTTAAGTCAAGCAAACAGCTCACTTATGTTATTCCATTTTCTAAATGTTAATCCCTTTTGCTTTAACTTAGCACTTAACTTTACACTTTAAGCTCAATTACCACCTTACTGACTCGAGTTTAAATACTCCCGTTGGAGTTAATTGTACCCATGCTGAAACGTGCAAGGCTGACATCACCTTCCTAGCTAGTTTAAACCAATGCTAATCATATAAGAAATATGGTCCCTCACCTATACTATACGGCTATGCCAAATATCACAAGAATAGAACAAACATATGCATAATACGGGCTGTTACAAAAGGAACACATGAGATTGAATAAAACTCTAACTTTAATTGCATATTCTAACTTGTAAAATTGGAAAATTTAGGAACCTTATGGAGGAAAGGACTCCATAAATGAATACTACCATACCTTGATGCCAAAAGCTCACAAATAAATGGTGAATTTGGAGACTTGATCTTGAAACCCTGGTTTTCTTTTTCACGCTTTAGAGAGAGAAATATTGGGGAAAAACTTGATCAACTTTTGAAATTTTAGGAGAATGAGTTCAATTGGGTAATTTAGGGCTAAAAACATTTATTTAGGGTGTAGGATAGAAAGTAAAACGATATAGTATTAAGTTAGAATATAGAAAAAGATCCAAAAGCCCCTCTTAAAATAAATGCCGACTCGACGTACGGCTCATACCTATGGTCCATATGTCCACTTACAGACCATCCGAAAGAGCCATAGGTCAAATACTGGGATCTAAAATTTTACCATTTTTTGACGGATCTCATGTACGAGTCTGTATATGTCATCCGTCATTCCCAACTTAAACCTTCAAAATTTTACGAAGTCTGGGATCACCTACGAGACCTACTTACGACTCGTGAATAAAATGATGAACCATCCTGGTGGACCGTAAAAAAGGTAATAGAACTTGACTTTTTTGAAAAATATTTACTTGCCGCCTACGGACTGCCCGTAAATGAACCTACGATCCGTCGGTGGGTGCGTCGGTACAAACATCAGTTCTAGAAAACCTGCAATTTTTTCTTCTTTCCAAATCCGAGTGTTATAGATGTAATCCCTTTATTCTTCTCTTCATGATCGTCGACTCAAGAACTTTACTTAGTTCTTGATTTGATGAAATGCTTGCGGCTCAACACTTGGAGATAAGATTTCTTTTTATGTAGAAGACTTCCATATCACCACTGAAGAAAAAGGATTCTCTATGTATTTATGTGTTCTGTTGGTCTTATGAAGACCCCTTTTATATAGGCGTTAGCTAGGGTTTTAGGGTTATTTTGAACGAAGTAATTTTAGAGGACTGTGGGCTTCAAGAGAATGAGTTGGATTTTTTTTGTCAATTTAGTGGACTAATCCAAATGTAATTTTTACTTTACTTAAATCATATAATTTTGATTTAAATATTAATCAAATTTTATTAGCCTAGTAAGATAACTTGGTCAACCTATCATGAATTTTAAATTTTAATATGAATTTATCAATAAAACTTTGTTGTCTACATGAAGTTTCATATTTTAGTATTATTAGAGTAAAATTTTAATGATAAACAACCTATTTCCTTGTAGGGCAAACGTATCACCAAAAAGGGTAAGAATCATTCCTGAATCCCCACAAATCAAGAGAAGATTACCAATCAAAGGATCATGATTGTGACATGATCAATCAAGGATTTTTATAGAGATCCTCGGAATGGAAAAATCACAAAAAGCACAAATCAAGGAAGGTGAATATCTCGACAACTAGCAATGAAGAACACAATGGCTATATTCAAAGCAACATTCAAGGATGCTGAACAAGATTCACTTACACTCGATCAAAGAAGCTATTCGAAAGCAAAACTGAAAAACACAATGGCTACAACCTACAGTCAATTAAGGAAGATACAACGGCTATAATAAAACAGGCAATCAATGAAGTTGAACAAGAATCAAGACTAGAAATCAGTTTTGAACTTTATTCTTCGAAAATTAAGATCTCTTGCCTTCTTTTCCAAGGATCAAATATCCTAGGTTGCTATCTCTTCACAGAAAAGATTCAAGACTTCAAACACTATAAATGGAGGCTCGATTGACAGAAGAAAGTGCACAACAAGTCTGAATAATCTCACATTCCCTTCTCTACTTTTATGAAGAATTGTATTACCTAGCTCTACTGCGTAAACAAAAAAGAGAGGAGAGAAAAATATTGTTGGTAAGGCTTTATATCAAAACTAGAGTGAAACAAACACTGGGTGTAAACAATCTACACTCATCCCTGTACTCACACCAAAAGTTCAACACCTTAAAGAGAACACCCTTTCAACCCAAGGGGACTGGACGTAAGATCCACATTGGATCCCAACCAGTATAAAAATATCTTGTGTCAAGTTTACTTTCCTTTTTTTATTAACACTTATTTTCTATCAGTAACGACTAAAGGGCACTTTAAGTCAACTACTCTTAAGGAAAATACAAAAAATAGCAATTCACCCCCCTCTTGCACTTTCAATTGGTATCAGAGCCTCGTCTCACAAAAAAATTGTCTAACAAGAGGTGAGAAAAACATCATGGCTCAACAAATTATGGGAGCACTATTTCAAGAAGGAATTTCCCAAACAAGACCTCCTTACTTTAATGAAAAACATTTTTCGCATTGGAAAGCAGGAATGGAAACCTTTATTAAGTCTTATGATGTGAAGGTTTGGAGAGTTATCAAACTTGGTGACATTCAAATTCCCATCTCGAAGAGTTCAGACGAAAGTCAATCTTCTACTACTCCAAGCTTGGAGAAATATACTGATGAGCGTATGGAAGTTATTCAAATAAACTCCGAAGCAAAGAATGTTCACTACAATGCTATTAGTGGAGAGAAATATGAAAAAACATCATGTTGTGATACTTCCAAGGAGATGTGGGATAAACTAGAGGTTACCTATGAAGGAACTGATAAAGTTTAGGAAACTATCATCAGTCTGCTAGTATATGAGTATGAACTCTTTCAAATGAAGAAAGGAGAAACTATTGAAAACATCTTTGCCCGACTGAGTAAGATCATTGGCGAACTCAAAGCTTCAGGAAAGACATATCCTCCCATTGAGCATATTCGAAGAGTCCTTCGAAGGTTTCCACCTCAATGGCACGCCAAAGTCGTTTCTCTTGAAAGCATGAATCTAAATACTCTAACATACGATGAGGTAGAAGGAGATCTAATTGCTTTTGATAAAACTCATCTCAACAAAAAAGGCCAAGAAGAATCCAAAAAGAAAACGGTGGCATTCAAAGAAAATTTGGAAGGCAAATGAGAAGAAGAGTTAGCAGAAGATGAAATTGCTCTTATTATCAGATCAGTAATGGAATCCTTCAAAAAATCTAGGAACAATAGAAGAGGAAGAAATCTTGGAAGAGGAAAGTACCTAACTGATCAATCAAGAAATGATAGAAAATGCTATGAATGTGGAAAATATGGTCATATAGTTAGCAAATGTCCAGAAGCAAAGAAAAATTACTCCAGAGAAAATCAAAAGAATAAAGCACTACGTAGCTGGAGTGATGAAAAAAGTTCTGAAAATGAACATGAAGAAATCGAAAACATATGCTTCATGGCAATTAGAGAATCAACCACTGAGGTATGTAACAACTGTAATGATTTGAAAAATCTATTAGGTCATGCATTGACAGACCTCAATAGAATTCTTTTTGATTTTAGAAACCTTCAAAATGAGAAAAGAAATTTGGAAATCAAATTGAAAGTTAGTCAAGTTGAAAAAGATCTTCTTTATGAAGAAATATTTGATTTGAAAATTGTCCTTGAAAATCTTTGAAATCAAATTCTTCAAAAACATCCTCTAAAAAGGTCTCTAGCAACAAAAACTCTTCAAATGGAAATTACTCTAGTTGCAACCAGTCGTTTAAGTCGACTGATGCAAAAGCTAACAGTAATGACTCCAATCCTGAAGAAAATATTCCTAAATATGTCATTATTGTGGGAAGTCTGGTCATGTGTCTTACAACTGCAGGTTTAGAATTCATAACTAATCTAAATGGGTTTGGAATCCCAAAAGAACTCCAAATAACTCTAACCTTGAGGGACCCAAAAAGGTTTTGGTACCTAAAAGGAAATAATGATTTTGTTAAGCTGGAACACTGCAGGAAATCAAAAGGAAAATGGTACCTAGATAGCGGCTATTCAAATCACATGACAAGAGATAAAAATTTATTCAAATCCGTTGTTGAATACAAGTGAGGAAACATTCATTTTGGTGATAACTCAAAAGGAACGGTAATTGGTATTGGTACTATCTCTTTCAATGATTCATGTGATCTTTCAAATGTTTATTTAGTGACAGGGCTCAAATACAATCTGCTGAGTATTAGTCAGCTATGTGATTCAAATCTAAAAGTTCATTTTCAAAAGAATCGATGCTTGATAAAAGATTCTTCTGGAAACAATCTATTACAAGGAAGCAGAGAAAAGAATATGTACATTCTTGACTCTATTAAAAAGAATGGAGAACATATTTGCCTAGCATCAATGTCTGATGACCCCGGGATCTGGCACAAGACACTTTGTCACGCAAGCATGCGACTAATTGAGAAACTAGCTAAAAATGAACTGGTCATTGAATTACCAAAGTTGGATTACTCCAAAGATCACATATGTGACACATGTCAAAAGGGAAAACAAACTAGAAACTTGTTTTTTGGTAAGGATATTGTCTCCACAAATAAACCTCTACAACTTTTACACATGGATTTATTTGGACCTACCAGAACTGCCAGTATAGGTGAAGAAAGGTACGCATTTGTAACAGTTGATGATTACTCTTATTTTACTTGGGTTATGTTTTTATCTCACAAGGATGATACCTTAAAGAATTTTGAGTTTTTTTGTGAAAAAGTTCAAAGATATAAAGGTTGTTATATTAAATCCATAAGAAGTGATCATGGAGGAGAATTTGAAAATAATTTGTTCGAAAAGTTCTGCAATGAGAAAGGGTACACTCACAACTTCTCCTCCCCTTAATCACCTCAACAACATGGAGTTGTGGAACGAAAGAACAGGACACTGCAAGATATGGCTAGAACAATGATAGTCAAGCATTGTCTTCCTCACAATTTTTTGGCAAAAGTTGCAAGTACATCTTGTCATGTGCTAAATCGATGTTTAATCAGACCCATTCTGAAAAAAACACTTTATGATATATGGAATGGTAAACGACCCAACATCAGTTACTTCCATCCATTTGGGTGCAAGTGTTTTGTTCACAACAATGGCAAAGACAATATCGGTAAGTTTGATGCACGAAGCGATGAAGGTAATTTCTTGGTTACTCAAACTCTAGTAGATCTTATCGAGTTTTTAATAAGCGTACTCTACATATTGAAGAATCTATTCATGTTGTTTTTTATGATTCTAATAAACCTGTTGAGACAAGAATAAATACTGATGAAGAAGATAGTCAACTCTTGATATCAACTCAAAGGGAGCCTAGCAGTGCTGAACAATCGACTATAGAAGAACCCTCCATAGGTCCTATAGTCGAATTTGTTCCAAATGAATGGAGAAGTGAACCAGATTATCCAAGTAAATTTATTATTGGAAATCCAAGCGAAGGTATGAAAACTCAAGCATCAATAAGAAATGATACACAGGTTGCACTCATCTCTCAGTTAGAGCCAAAGAAGCTAAAAGAAGCTCTCCTAGATGAACATTGGATCAAGGCTATGAAAGAAGAACTGGAACAATTTGACAAAAATCAGGTATGGACCTTAGTCCTTAAACCTGATGACAAATATATCATTGGAACCAAATGTGTGCACAAAAATAAATTAAATGAGTTTGGAGAAGTAATTTGAAACAAAGCCCGATTGGTGGCTCAAGGTTACTCACAACAGGAAGTAGTCAACTATCATGAAACTTTTACCCCTGTTGTAAGGTTAGAATCCATCTGTTTACTTCTATCCTTTGCTTCTTATAAAGGTTTTAAACTATTTCAAATGGACGTGAAAAACGCTTTTTAAAATGGGTTTATTGAAGAAGAGTTTTCGTAAAACAACAAACAACCCCCTAGTTTTGAAAATCCAAATTTTCCTTATCATGTTTTCAAACTTTCAAAAGCTCTATATGGTCTTAAACAAACACCTCGTGCTTGGTATGATCGTCTCAGTAACTTTCTAATAAATGATGGATTTACCCGTGGTAAAATTGATACTACTCTTTTTATTAAAATGTCTTCCTCTGAGAATCTTATTAATTAAATTTATGTTTATGATATTATCTTTGGAAGCGCTAACATTTCTTTGTGTGAAGAATTTTCTACCCTTATGTAAAGTGAATTCGAAACGAGTATGATGGGCGAATTAACTTTTTTTCTTGGACTCCAAATCTATCAATCTGAGAAATGTACGTTTCCAAGTACTGCAAAGAGCTCATACAAAAGTTTGGCATGGCAAATTCAAAGGCATTAGGCTCTCCCATGAGTTCTGATGTGTTCTCTTGACAAAGATGATGAGGTAAAAAAGTTGACGAAACTAAATATAGAGGTATGATTGGATCTTTACTTTATCTCAATGCCAGTCAACCAGACATTATCTTTAGCGTGTGCAAGTGTGCTCAGTTCCAGTCTGCCCCTAAAGAATCTCATTTAATGGCGGTAAAGTGTATTATTCATTACTTAGTTGGAACAACTTCTATTGGTTTATGGTATCCAAAAGAGATTCCCTTTTGATGGATTTTCTGACGTTGACTATGCAGGTGATAAGGATGACAAGAAAAACACAAGTGGTACATGTCAAATTTTGGGAAAATCATTAATTTCCTGGAACAACATAAAACAAAGCTCTGTTTCTCTCTCGACTACAGAGGCTGAATATATTGTCATAGGTCAATGTTGTGCTCAAATTCTTTGGATGGTTCATCAATTTAGTGATTATGATTTATCTTTAAACCTGTCAAAATTATGTGTGATAACTCTAGCGCTATTTTCTTATCAAAAAATTATATGCATCATTCTTGAGCTAAGCATATTGACATAAAACATCATTTTATTCGAGATCATGTTTTAAACGGAGATATTGAAATTTCTTTCATTAGCACTCTGATTTTCAACTTGCTTATATTTTTACAAAACCCCTTTTGGAAGAAAGATTTTGTTCTCTTCGAAAATCTTTAAATATCATTGAGAATCATGTAAATTGTTAAAATTATTTAGTGCATTAATTGTTTGCTCTTTTCCATATTTTTAGCATTGCTTCGTATATTGTATTTCCTTTCATTCTTCTATTTCCTTCTGTATCCTCCTCTTTATTTTTGCCATCTGTCTGTTCGTACTCTTAACCTTCTCTTCGTTTCTCGCCGTCTAGTCTTGTCATATCATTTCCTCTTCCCCTCTCCTTCGTTATTTATCTCTTTTTGTGTTCTTTATCTTTCTCTCATTCTTCTTCTTTGTTTCTCTCTCTAAGATGGCAAAGACTCATGTAGTTACTTGCAAAGCTCTCACAAGAACAAAGGAAAGGCCTCCGCCTCCATATTTATTGACTCTGACTCTGATGATCTATTCCCTGCCTCCGTCACTTCATCCTTCGGTAAGCTTCCTTCTGATTCCCCCGATTGTGAATCCTCTAAAAAGAAATTCAAATTCGATTTCGAAAGTCCTCTTGATACAAAGATGGACTTTTGGAACTCGTCTAATGAATCTCATTTTCATTCTCTAAAAGATAAAATCCTTGTGCATGGTAGGGTTGTTGATCTTGATCTTCTTTCCTCCTTAGACTGACATATTAAAAACTTGTTTGAGTTTCAGGGTTGGGCAAAGATTTTCTCTGTGCCCATGGTTGTGTATGAACCTCTTATCCGTCTGTTCTATGCTAATCTCCGCTCCCTTAAGGATGGTGAAATTGAGTCCTTAGTTCTGGGTAATCGATTTTTTCTTGATTGTAAAAAGTTTGAATCTATGTTTTGTATTTCGTGCTCTGGAATTATGGCCCCTCAAAAGAACCGTTGGCCTCTAACTGTGATGTTTCTATTGAACAAGCTAAGCGTGAAATCGTTCTTGACCCCTCTCTGCCTATCCCCTCCCATCTAAGGCCTAAAGACCTCCCCTTCGAGACTCGTGTCATTGCCCATATTGTGGCTACCACCCTTCTTCCTAGGGTTGGCTCTCATTCTACGTTTTCTCAGCGTGACACTCTGTTTTCTTATTGTTTGGTGTCTGGTGTTAAAGTGCATTTATCTTCCTTTATTCTCTCCGCCATGACTGACGTCATATCTGATCCTTCCAGTCTTCCTTTTGGCATGATTATCACTCGTATCTTTGAGTCACACTTCATGTGTCTTGGAGACTTCTCCCCTGTTCTTATTAAACAGAGGTATAACTCACGCGATTTTCTTAGCATGGGTTTTACTCGCTCTGACTCTTCCTGGGTTCTCAAGACTGGTGTGGATGATTTGGATGATGCTCCTGTGAAATCTAAACAATCGTCCTCCACTTTTGTGTCAACTACCAAGCCCAATGCTGCTCTTGATAGGCTTGTTGAGATGCATACCAAGCTATACGCTATGGCCATCACTGTTGCTCAAGTTTCTGATCTCATGACCAAGTTGACTGCAGTGAGTGAGCAAGCGGACTCTCTGAAGGATCTCATGTTGTCTGCCCATTTAAAGATAGACAGTGTGAAGGATGCCACCAAGGAAAGAGGTGTTGATGTTGCCCGTTTTCATCTCAGGTTGGATCAAATCGTGAAGGAAGCCATCAAAATTGCTACCAAAGTTCAAGCTAGCTCCAAGGCCATCTCCACCTCTCTTTCCTCCAGATTTGAAGAAATGTTGACTGGTATAGTCAACACTCTGACCTATTTCTTGTGTCCTCGTTGATTGTTGTGTGGTATTTTTTTACTGCTTTTGTGTTGAGCATACGACTCGTCGTAAGACTATCTGTTGTTTAGTTTTTTTGTTGAAACTCTATATTCTTTCCTTTTTGTTGATGCCAAAGGGGGAGAATTAATTATCTTTATCTGTATGATATCAGTTTGTTGTGTTGACTGTTTTTAATAACTGTAATACTCTATTCCGTTTCTTATCTCTTTTATTATCTCCTTTGGGATCGCTGGATTTATGAATTTTTATTTGCGTAGCAAAGAAAAACTCGTGTATAGCAAGAGGAGCATGATAAGAACTCAACTCCACTAGCCAACTACCTCTTACTCTTTTAGGGGGAGCAAATCAACTCTCAGCAATACAAGTCAACTATAGCATGGAAGTATCTTTACTATATGTTGTCATCATCAAAAAGGGGGAGATTGTTAGAGTAAAGTTTTAATGATAAACGACATATTTCCTTGCAGGGCAAACGTATCACCAAAAAGGGAAAGAATCATTCCTGAATCCCCACAAATCAACTAAGATTACTTGTCAAAGGATCCTGGCCGAAAAAGAAGCAAGGCTATGGATACCATGACCGATCACCATCGATAAAGAAGAATCTTTCTAAATAACTTCGTGTCAGCGGGGCCTTCAAGCATCCGAAATACGCCGGGATTGAAAACGACATAGCGTTCCTGATAGAAAATGACGACTCCTTCAGAAAAACAAACTTATTCAAATTCTTTTTCCCAAAGAAGTCCCGCTCGGACCCAAAGCAACATTCAAGGAAGCTGAACAAGAATCACTTACACTCAATCAAGGAAGAGAAATATTCGAAAGCCAAACTGTAGAACACAACGGCTACAACCTACAATCAATTAAGGAAGATAAAACGGCTATAATCAAATAGACAATCAAGGAAGCTGAACAACAATGAAGACTGGAAATCAGTCTTCAGTTTTACTCTTGGAAAATTAGGATCTCTTGCCTTCTTTTCCAAGGATCAAATCTCTTGGGTTGCTATCTCTTCACAAAAAAGATTCAAGACTTCAAACACTATAAATGGAGGCTCGATTGGCAGAAGAAAGTGTACAACAAGTTTGAATCATCTCACATTCCCTTCTCTACTTTTTATCAAGCATTGTATTACCTAGTTCTACTGCGTAAACAAAAAAGAGAGGAAAGAAAAATATTGTTGGTAAGGCTTTGTATCAAAACTAGAGTGAAACAAACACTGAGTGTAAACAGTCTACACTCATCCCTGTACTCACACCAAAAGTTCAACAACTTAAAGAGAACACCCTTGCAACCCAAGGGGACTGGACGTAAGATCCACATTGGATCCCAACCATTATAAAAATATCTTGTGTCAATTTTACTTTCCTGTTTTTGATTAACTCTTATTTGCTATCAGTAGTCGACTAATGGGCACTTTAAATCAACTACTCTTAAGGAAAAAATCGAAAAATAGCAATTCACCCCCCTCTTGCACTTTCAAGTACTCCCTCTAGTTCATACTAATTAGTAAACTATTGGAAAATATAAAGTTATTAAGGACCTTATTAAATAAAGAATATATATATATATATAAACAAAAGCTCAACAATTTTCTTCTAACTTGAACAATTTACGTACAAAAAGTTCTAATAATTGTAGAGGGAATAGTAATTAGCATGAGATAAGTTTTTTATTTAAGTATTTGAGAGGAGAGGTTTGAGAAGTTTAAAGGTGTGAAACATGGGGAATGACAAAAGAATTGTCATAGGATTCTGTTTGATAAAGCAAATAAAAATGAAGAAATTAAGTGTAAAAAAATAAAAGAGACGGCCTGAAGATGCATGCCAAATGGTACTAATGGTCGGGAAAACAGGAATCTTTTCCTCCAAAACAAACACTTGTTCCCTACTATATTATACTATCTCAATCATAATCTAAACAACTCCATGCCAGCCTATCACCACTCACTATACCACACATCCTATACTGTACAACTTACAATTCTATTACTTTCTTTTTATTTATCCAATTTTATTTTTTTAATTTTTAATTTTTGATAAATCAAGAATTTTTTTTATCTTTTAAATCTATCATATCCTTAATTTATTTAAAGAATTATTATTTTTGACAAAAAGATAAAACCTCTTAAATGAGTAAATTGATTATGAAGTTCTATTAATTAATAGAGGTAAAATAATAAATTCACTAAGTCAATTACTTTATTTTTAATAGGTGTATCGAATAAAAAATGGGCAAGTAAATAGAGACAAAGGAGCATATAAAAAGAGTTTTAACTATTATTCATTTTCTCTGAATAATTTTACACATTTTGCCAAACCTCACGTATAAATATCATTTAAATAACTTAATATTATAAAATATCAATTATTTTACGCTAAGCAATATGGTAATACTTGAAATCTTATAAATATTGGTTTCTTCTTATATTAGTTGATCATCTTACTAAAAATAGTTTGTCCATTTTATTAAATTTATAAAACATTACTTATTACTCTTGTAATTACTTTTTTCTTTTAAAGTGTTCGCATTTGTTTGTAAAATTTTCAAAAAAAAAATTATAAATTGAATTGATAAAATTATTTTTTATTTATAATTACTTCGTATGGATATAAAACAAAAGTGATTAATAATTAATATAAATGGGATGTAGTTAAGAGTAAACCAAAAGGAAGAAGACAATACTAATACTTACTACTAATAAAATGAAGGGGCCACGTCCAACGGCAATCTCAAGAACACTCTCATAAATAAATACTAATTGCAACACTCATCATTTCATCAGATCGCAGAAATGCACCATTCATCATCATAGTACTTGTCCACCGTGATAATACATTTTTATTTATGTTAATGTATTAGGACAGAAATAATTATTTATATAATCTTCATATTAACTATTCATGATTTCCCAACTTCATTATAATTACTCCCTCTGTCCCAATTTATGTGACTCACTTTCCTTTTTAATCAGTCCCAAAAAGAATGACATATTTCTATATAAAGTAACAATTTAACTATAAAATATATATTTTATCCTTAATGAAATGATTTACAGTCACACTAATTTCTATTATTCATTTTGGATCACAAGTTTTAAAAGTCTTCATTTCTTTCTTAAACTCCGTGCCGAGTTAAAGTACCTCATATAAAATGGAACAGAGGGAGTATACACTGCTCCATCTGAACCAATTTACTTGTAACATACCATTTTCAAAATTATGTGTTTTGATTAATATATCTTTATTTATTATCTTAAATAATTTTAAATGTTAATTTTTATCCAATAAATAGTTTTTCTTTAGTTTCTTTTCAATAAATAAAAAGAAAGTATATCTAAGCAATCCCAATTTTAGAGTGTGTATGTGTGATAGACACTTTTAATTTTTTTATGTGAATTAGTCAATACCCCTGTCTCTTTTTTACTTGTTCAATTTTGATTTTTTATTTGTTCTTTTTTACTTGTCATTTTTGATAAATTGAGAAAATATAATTTTTTTTTAATCTATTATACCCTCAATTTATTTAGAGAGTTACTCATGAGTTTGAAAAATGTACAACCTCTTTATTGAGTAAATTAATTTTAGAATTCTATTAATTAATAGGGTTAAATATTAAACTCACAATGTTGATTATTATTTTCTAAATAGGTGTATTAAGTCAAGTATGAATAAGTAAATAAAGACAGAAGGAATATTTTTATTTATTTATTACTAATATAAAAACGAGAAAACCATATTTAATTATACGTTGATTTTCTCTACTTTTAATTAGGATGACAAAAAAAGTAAGTAATAAAGATAAAATGTATAATTCATTTATTATTTTTTTAAAGAAAGTTAAATATTGATTGGGGGAAACCAAATCAACCTTCACTTCCATTACAAGTGAAAACAAGGAGCAGCAGGGATAGGTCGGAAGAAGTTTCACAATGATTGGAAAAGCGATCTTTTGGAACATTATGTCTGTAAAATCTCAAAAGGCATTTGAGAGACTAAGAGATCTAAATAGAAAGCATAAGTGCAATTTTATAGCTCTTATGGAACCATTTCAGGGACCACAAGAACTAGAACAATACAAAGAGAAGCTGGGAATGGAAAATGTGTACTGTAATTGTGCATCTAAGATATGGGTATATGATTGGAAAGATGAAGTAGTTAGGGACAGTGGGCAACACCTTACAGTGAAAATTAGCAAAAGTAATGTGGAAATCTTGATTACAGTTGTATATGCAAGATGTGATGCTTTTGAGAGACTAGAACTTTGTGAAGAACTAGAACAACTTACTGAGGATAATACTCTCCCGTGGCTTGTGGGTGGAGACTTTAATGTGATACTCAATGAAGAGGAGAAGCAAGGGGGATTGGAGTTCACACAATTTGAAGCCATGGATTTTAGTCAATGCATAAACAATTGTGCTTTGATAGAATTGAAATACTCACGCAGCAGGTTTACATGGTGGAATGGTAGAATTGAAAGAGAATGCATTTTTAAGAGATTAGATAGAGGAATTCTGGAAACAGAAGGCCGGCATGAGATGGTTCCAAGATGGGGACAGAAATACGAGATTTTTCCACAATTACGTAAAGGGGAGAAGGAAAAAATTACGCCTAACTAAGATTCAAACGGCAGAAGGCGATACCATCAACACAAACGAGAATATTGGAGCTGAGGCCGTGGCCTTCTTTGAGAAACAATTCAAAGAAGATCAAACATCGGGGGATGAAGGGATGCTCGATGTATTCCCAAAATTGATTACAAAGGAGCAGGACGAGGAGATAACAAGACTGCCTGGAATGGAAGAAGTTAAAAAAGTGGTGTTTGAATTAAATGGAGATAGTACGAGTGGGCCAGATGGATTTTCGGGGATGTTCTTCCAATCATGTTGGGAAAGCATAGGGGAGGACGTAACTACAATGGTAAGGGATTTTTTTCTGTGGACACCAGCTACCTAGATTTATTATGCACACCAATTTGGTATTATTACCAAAGAAGGAAATGTGAAAAGTCTAACATATCTGAGGCCAGTGAGTCTATGCACATTTGCAAGCAAAATCATATCAAGGGTGCTGCATGATAGAATCTCTAATACTCTGCAAGGCATAATTTCGAAAAACCATTCTCGCTTCGTAAATGGGAGAAACATTACAGAAAATGTGTTGTTAGATCAGGAGATTATTAGGGATATCAATCTAAGGAGGAAACATCACAATGTGGTGGTTAAACTTGACATGGTAAAAACATATGACAGAGTTTCTTGGGTTTTCCTAACCAAGGTTTTAAGAAGGTTTGGTTACTCAGAAGTGGCGATTAATATGGCGTGCAGACTGATTTCCAATAACTGGTACTCGATATTAGTTAATGGAAAACCCTTTGGCTTTTTCCAATCTTCCAAAGGATTAAAGCAATGAGATCCATGATTTCCAACTTTATTCATTATTGCAGCAGAAGTGTTGACAAAAGGTTTGAACAAACTACGTACATGAAGATGCGGAGGTTAGGGGATTTGGGATGTCAAAATGGAGCCCCCTATTAACCATCTTTCATATGCGGATGACACTATTTTGTTGGAAGTTCAGGGGATAAAAAATCCATCGGCAAAATGATGAATGTGTTGAGAAAGTATCAGTTGATATCGGGGCAACTGATCAATCTAGACAAGAGTTTCTTCTACTTACATGATAACACCCCTCTTATTATAGGGATCAGACAAAGAAAAATGACGGGGATCAAGCAGGGGAATTTTCCTTTTACCTACTTAGGCTGCCTAGTGTTTTATGGCAGAAAGAAAAGGGCACACTTTGAGGAATTGGTGAAAAAGATTCACAGAAGAATCATGATGTGGCAAAATAAATAGTTATCTTATGGTGGTAAATTCATTCTAATAGCAAATGTACTACAGTCAATGTCGATATACTTACTATCAGCTATGAACTCTAAAAAAAATCATTGAGCAAATACACTAACTATTCACTGGATTTCTCTAGAGCAAGACATGAGGCCAAAGAGAAAAACACTGGATAGCATGGGAGGAGATGTGCTATTCTAGGGAGGAAGGGGGAGTTGGATTTAGATCATTACATGAAGTCACGAAGGCATTTTTCGAAAAGCTGTGGTGGAATTTTAGAATGTCAACATCACTTTGGAGTACTTTCATATGGAATAAATACTGTAAAAAGCTACATAATGTTTGAAGTAAGAGAGGAGGTAGAACATGAGATTTGGTGGCAAATAAGAGGTGGAGAAGTTAGTTTTTGGTTTGACAACTGGACTAAACAGGGGGACCTATACTTTACAGAAGATGGGGATGTAAGGGAAGACGAAATAAAGGTAAAAATTTTCGTGGAAAACGGGGAGTGGAACAGACAAAAATTGAGGGAGTTAATCTCTAAGGAAATGACAGAATATATAGTGCATAATATCAGGTCAACTGTAGAGGGGCAGGCTAAAGACAGACCATGGTGGATGGGGAACTCCAATAGGGTTTTCTCAGTTAAGTCAGCCTATGAATGTGTGAGGAGGAAAAAGGAAAAGGAGTGGTGGTGGAGTAGTATCTAGAGCAAGGGAGTACCTTTTAAGATAAATTTTCTTCTATGGAGATGTTAGAAAGGCAAAATTGCCACAGAAGACAATCTCAAAACAATGAAAATTAGTATGGCTTCCAGATGCTATTGTTGTGAAAGATTTGAACAGGAAACAATGAAACACCTTTTTTCTAACAGCCCCCATAGCCAACAAGCTATGAAGGCATTTTGCTTCTTGTGCAGGGATCAAAATTGGAGAAGGACTACAACAAACAGTCACTAACTGATGGGTGACATCTCATAGACCCAAACTAAGGAGGATATACCAGGCATTCCCAGCCATTGTGATGTGGAAGATATGGAAAAGGAAGAATGCAAGAAGACATTGGAGAGATGTTTCTTATGAACATGCACTTCATGAACAGTGTCAAAACAACATTATCCTACTAATGAAGACATTGTACCCTTGGATTAAAACACCTAATAGCTGGGAAGGAATTGTGGAGATGCTAAGGAGATACAAGCTAAAACTATATCATCATGTTGTGGTCTAGGATAAGCCACCAACTGGATGGATGAAATGCAACACGAATGGGGCAAGCAGAGGAAATCCGAGAGAAAGCACATATAGTTTCTGTGTCGGGGACAATGATGGAAATTTAATTCATGCGGAAGCACAGAGGATAAGACAGGGAACAAGTATGGAAACGGAAGTCAGGGCTATTCTCAGTGCTCTAAGATTCTGTAAAAACAATAGCATTACAAATGTGATTGTTGAAACAGACTCACTGAGCATTAGAAAGATGATCAGAAAGGAATGGAAAATGCCCTGGAATCACATAGAGGATATAAAAGACATACAAATTCTAAGTAAAGAAGCAAACGCAGTAGTAAATCATGTCTACAGAGAGGCTAATCAATTAACAGATAAATAAGCTAATGAGGCATACAAGCAACAAGGAAGCATACAAAGGAATAATTTCCAGCAACTATCAGTGGAGTGTAAAAAGGTACAAAATGCAGACAAGTCACACATTTCAACATTAAGGATCAAAACAAGAAGGATCAAAGCACAAGAGTCGAAAACATGAGCAAGCAACACTTCATATGCACAAGAGCTATCAGACTTCAAGATGTGCTATGCCCATACAAAATGGATGGAAAATCAGAAAATGACGGAAATGGGAGTGAACAAACTGAAAGCATACCTTTTCGAAGCTACAAGAAGACACGGAGACCAAGTGGTAGACGTTTATCACCCACAACGAGAGGAAAGCGGGATGCCAAAGAGCTTTAGGCAGCAACATGAAGAGGAAAAGAGGGAACTCAATTTCAAAGCCCTACCGGTTAGGAAACAAGATCTAGAAGCCGACAACTTCACTTAACTGGGGTGGGTATTTTAGTTTTATTTTATGGGTTGAGTCATTTCGACTTGACCTTTTTGTACAGACTTGAGCTTTGAACTAAAGGAGCTATAAGCTCAGAAGATTGATTAAAAAAAAAAGTAATAATGAATTTGCAGGTGCTACCTGATTATACTAAAGACGACATGACCAAAGACTATCATGTTGGTAACTTTCACTGTGAGTTGAGTTGCCAAAAGAGACTATTTTTTCCGTAGTTTGGGTTACATCAAGTTTAAGTTGTTCAAATTGTTTAAGAAAAAATAGGAATGCTATTCTTTCACGCAAAAATCCTAGGTATGAACTTGCCTTTATTAGAAAGCGCTTTAATTTTCTAATATTCATGTTGTTAAGTATAAAATGATGTGGCCCTAGAGGAGAAGGGAATTAATGTGAGCTAATAAAGTAGCACTGGTAAAATCAATGAAGAAGAATATGTATTTTTCTACAGTTATTACATTTTGATTAAACAATCAAGACAAAAATAGAATAGTAGGAGTTGCATTCAATTCAATGTTAGAGAGTGGAAAAATTGTATACACCTATTAATGTATGTATTTTACAGTACATGGGATGAGGTCAAATGTTAGTTTCAGGTCTTCCAAGCATAAACCAGCAAAGAAAATCCAGAGGGATCCTTCAATTCATTTTCTTCTGTGCTTGCCCACTCCATTACAGAGCTACTACAACTTGAAGATGCTGAAGACAAAGATGATGAAGATGATGAACTTCTCAATACACCTTTCTTCATCATCTTTGTCTCAAACCCAAATCCACAAGATTGTTGGGACCACATCTCAACTCCATTATTCAATTCATCCAAACTTGATTTCTCAAATTTGAACATGAACAAAGCATAACCATCTTCATCATCATCAAACAACCAGTTATACACATCCCATGACACCACTACTCCAACCCCATCTACTTCAATTCTCTCATTCCCTCTGAATTTCCATTTCAAATGCTTAATCTGCAACACCCTTTTGTTGTCCACACTGAAATACAACCTTGGATCTTCCCCAATCCTGCAATCAATTGAGATTTCTCTCTCTTTTCCACCAAACTTTGCTTTTGTTATGTACAGTTTGTTCCCACACACATGTTCCCTTCTCAGCACCATGTTCGAATTCAAATACTTATCTGGCTTTCGAGCTCGGGTCCTTGAATAAGCTTCTTTGGGTAAATCACCGACGAGAAGAACCATTTCTCCGTTAACGATAGCAGCGACGTAGAATCCAGATCGAGGTTCAGGGCCAGATCCGAATTTAGCTTTGGAAAGATCCCAAAAGATGTGAACATTGTTATCGAGCTTCTTAGATCCGTGTTTCTTCCAGAAAACAAAAGGCTTGATGTGGAGGTGGAAAGAAGAGGATAGATGAGGAGAAGTGAGGCCATTGAGGAGGAAATGGATGTGAAAAGATCTGCCGAAGAGGTTGCGTGACCAAGTTAAAGCAAAAAGGCCGAGGTGGGTGTTGTAGAGGGAGGTGGCTAGATTGGGATTAGTAGCTACTGCAACTGGTGGCTGCGGCAGAGGAAGAGCGGTGGCAGCCACTTCAATAGGGCGTCGAAAACAAGAAGGGAAAGCAGAGTAATAGTTGCGGTGTTTGGACTTGACAACAATTTGATAAGAGGAGTCCATGGATTAAGAGAAAAATATGAGATTTGAGGTGAAAGAAAGGGATGAATATATCATATATTATGAGAAAGAAGGGAAACTTAAGGTTAACGCTTAATAACCATGGAGAGCGGGGTGGGGACAATATGTTGAAAATGAAGCTATATTTGGGGGTTTATCGTAGTCCTAGTCTACAAGGAGCAGCTGGGGTTGGAGAAGACTCTTTTTTTTTTTAATTATTACTTTTCCAACTTGTATTCACCTCTATCTATTTGGTCAGTCATACAAATGGTCAAACAAAACGAAAATTCGTCCCTCCATGTATGTATACACACACTGTTTATCTATATCATCTATCTATTATGAATAAAGTAATCGAGTCTTTTTCCTAGAAAACTACATCAAACATTGTTCAAACCATCTTTTTATAATTCATACTTAAAAATTGAAACTTTCTAATGTGAACAACGACTTCTTCTTACAACTTTGTTTCATTTGCGACTAAACCTCTCTTTCCATCTACTTATAAAAAAATTATTTATAAGTTAAAAAGTTAAGAATTATAAATAGATGCTACTCTATTTTTTATTTTGACTAATTTTAATTTTCTTGGCCTAAAATTAAATTCTTAAAAACACTTTATAACTTTTTCAAACATTCCTAAAACTAAAAACTAGTCTCTCAGTTCCTAATGACTCGTCATCTTTTGAATTGACACACATATTAAGAAAACAATGATTGTCATACTGAGTTTATCATTTTACTCCTATTAATATTATAAAGTGAATTAAAAATTTAAGATTTTTAAGAAATTCTACTTTTTTCAAAATTAATTAATTGAGGGTATAATGGGCAAAATAAATAAATTGTCCTTTCTTAATTTGTTAAAATAGACAAATAAAAAAGGACAACTAAATAAGAAAAAATGGACAAATAATTAGGGACAAAGAGAGTACTTAAGAGTCAAAAACACCTAAAATAAGTTAATCCAAATAGGAAATAAATCTAGTTCAACTTCTTTCAACAAGGCAGGTGCATTCACGGATAACGAAACATTTTCCACAATTCCTCATCCTAAACCATTGATATTTTGACTAGTAACAAGTGCGGATCTAGGATTTCCATTTAAGGGGTATGAAAAAACATTAAGCCTAAGATTTGAACATGGAATCTCAAAATGAGTTTTTGAACTCTTCAACCACTAAATCAACTTACACTCAAAAGATTCAAAATCAATATATAGACATAAATTCTTTAAAATACTATATATATATATATATATATACATAAAAAAATTTGTCGGGAACCCCCTCAACTACTTGTAGGTCCGCACTAATAACAATATCACACACTTTTATATTTTTCTCCAACTCTAACAACTAACCATGTCCATGATTAACATCTTTTGTTGAAATGGGAAGTAACATAATGCATCTTGAAACTAGTTGTGTTAAGTTACTTATTTCACAATTTACATAGTTACTCAAACAACCTATTTCTTTGAATATACATGGCACTCAAATAACAATAGGTATCACGATCATTTCCTTTTTATAAAAGACTAACATCTTAAAAGTCTTTATGATGGTTGTATATTGCATCCAAATGCACACGCAAGTGTACATGATCATATACATAATATAATATTTTAAATTCAAATATCGTACCACAAGACTTGTTGATTAACTATTTACTAAATTGAATTAGTGCTGATTATTTATTCAAGCAATAAAATCCAAAGGTCATATTATATGATTAACTAATACTAAAAGTAAAAATAAGCTATCTAATGAACAATTAAGAAATGAAGATCATATGTTTACACTATCGACGAGATGAAATTGATCTAGGGTTATGGATTCACTAGAAATTATGTTAAGTAATCACTTGAGCTGACTCTGATTTTTTATCGGGTTACTAGCTGCAGGTTGATATTGTTAAGATCATATTTTTATGTTATCGATGAGATGAAATCGAGTAGGTTATGGATTTCACTAGCTATTATGTTAAGTAATCACTTGAACCGACTCTGATTTCCTATCGGGTTACTAATTGCAGGTTGATAGTATAATTAATTGAGCGTTTTTCAACAACTCTAAGAATGCGTGAATATTTATAATGCGTCTATTTATATGGTCATTGGTAGATAATGAAGTGCATGTGATATGTAATTGATCAAGGCTAAAAAAGTGTATTCCTATCCACATTAGTGGATCATTCTCCATTCCTTAAAATGTTTACAATCAAGATCAACGTTTTTCTTATTACACACACATATTTTCTCTTTTGAGTCCAATTTACAAGTCACATAGAGTATTTGAAAGGTGATCAAACAACCAAATAATTAATCTAAAAATAGGGCAAGTAACCGCATGAGCCGAAGCATGACGATAGCTAGCTTAACATGTCAATACAAGTTCATACCACAACAATCATGAAGGTACCATAATCGTAGAATAAGAAGTATAACACCATATATAAATTGAGTAATTACAACAAATAATCCAAAAAAAATTGCAAACATAAATAAATATGGACAAGAAAGATAAAACTAAAATGTTTCGACCTCCACGATGAATCTTATCTCTTTCTAGGTCAAAGTTATATTAAAGCCATGTTTAATAACTTTTTAGGTGTAGGAAAAAGTCCTAGATGAAATATTTGGATCCAAAATGAATTGGGAAAGTACAAATTCATATTATATATCTTGCAGCGACGGGCGTGTCGCAATAGGCTTTTTGCCTAGTGACCTCAAATTTTTACGGTTACATTCATCATTTTTCTTTGTGAGAGTGAGTGTATTTTTATGATATATAATTCCTTGATATGATATTCATGATTGTGAGTGAGGTTCTATCTTATGTGAGCGGCATTACATCCTTCAAGTGAATGACCATGTCTTTATTTCAATTGAGATGCATGAATGCGATAAATTCGTGTGAATCCTTAGGCAAACCTAAAGATTGATGACATTGACTTGAGATGCTTAGAGTTGTTCTTAAATGAAATATTTTCCCTTAATGATGCTTGAAACAATTATTTCATATGAGAATGATTTCAAAGAAGATAATATTTGCTTTATAATGATGGTGGAATCAATTGTGAGTTGTGTATGTATATAAAGTATTTTGTTTTGAGTCTTTGTCACGACCCAGGGGTATACCCTAGAAGTAACACAACATACTTGACCCCGAATGGGTCTCATACAAGCCCTTAGCATATCATGAACATAAGATAATAGAAAAATACGAAAAATTTAAAACTTTTTACAATCGAAGTCATTTTCATAAGCAACCGGAAGTCTTTCTATAATTTGTCTCAAACCATCTACTACAACTTTAGAATAAACTCTTGGGACACATCCCATACAATAGTCTCAAAAACATGAAATAATGACATATAGGAAATGGTGGGTTTTGTCCTCGAAGCTATGAGGACTCACCAAGATCTTCAACTCCTTAGCTCCTTAGAAACCTAGCTTCAAGATAACACACAAGTCTCCAAACCCTACATTTGATTAGAATGTAGGCAAAGTAAGCATTAGTACAAAATGTACTAAATATGTTAGCTAGCATAACCATAAGAGCAAAAGACAAAGGTTAGTCAATATAAGACATAATCCAAAATCATATGAAATACTTCATGAAACATAAATCATAAGCATAAGAGACAACATCATAATCATAATAAGCAAAGTCTCCAACATAAGCATCATATAAGTATTACTTGACACTTAGTCATCTATACCATAATAGAACCATTCTCAAGTAACTTCAAAATCATACATGTGCAAAGCATGAATAGCATCCCATAATACCACCCAAGCAAAGTATCCCTTTTTGGTCATCTTAATCATAGTCTATATGCATGGTTTTTCTACCACAAGGGCATCATACTCCTAAGTAACTTCAAAGAACACTTGTGCAATACATGAAAGGCATCCCATACTACCCTTCACACTAAGCATAACCTTGAAGTCATCCTAGTCATATTTACCCTACTTGTCATGACCCAGAGGTACCCCCCTAAACGTAACACAACATACTTGACCCCAAATAGGTCGCATACATGACCTTAGCATAATCATATACATAAAGCCATAAGAATAATGCGAAAAAATTTAAAACATTTACAATCTAAGTCAAACTTCTTTTTCATAAAAGAAAATCATAAGAGTCTAGACATGTCTTAATCACCATCTTAAACATAGGAATACAATCTTAGGGACATAGCCCTTTACATCAATAGTCTTGAATATAGAAATTACAATAGTAGCTAGAAACAATAACATCTTGTCCTCGAACTTGAGGACTCACCAAGCCTAGCAAATAATCAACCCAAGCTTCACTTGAAGGAAGTAGAAGTACGTCTCAACGATCGGAACCTACACTCATAATAGATGTAGAGGAAATGGTTTAGCACATAAAGGACCAAGGATGGAAACATGCATAAAATCCTTGAAATATGATAAAAAGAACATTTTTGTTCAAAAGTATGCATTTTTAAAGTTTGGAAATCAACATGCACTTTCAAGGTAAAACATAAGTCATAATCACATTGAACTTCAAAACATAGTAACAACATCACCTTAGCAACTCTAAGGAACACTTGTGCAATGTATTGTTGGCATGCCATAATACCAACCATACTAAGTACTCCTTTGAAACTGCCTTAGTCATACATACCATCCTTAGACCTCATCATAATCAATAGTCATACATAAGGAAATAGTCATGTACATTACTTTGGACATAAGGAAAGTCATTCATAGTAACCATCCATTCAACATACATGCATACATTCATTTCTCATCATAGCATTAAGAAACTACTCCATAACACCTTACTAAGTCTACTTGTGCAATGTAAAAGTGAAGTCCCATATATACCCCCACTCCTACTAAGTAAAACTCATCAAGGAATCATAGGTATAGTTCATGTCTTATTCATTATCTTTTCATATAGGGAGGAATAGCCATAACCGACATAGACCATGTGAGCGACATGGAATCCGGTGTTATGTAACCCCACACCGAAAGAAGGTGTCCTACTTGCCTAAGGTAAAACTAACATGTTTAGCTTTTAGGTGGATCCACTAGCTAAAGACCTATGTAGGAACATAGTTAAGGGATATGGAGATTATTTCTAGAAACCCAACCTATTGTATTGGCGGGGGAGTTTCCATCTCATGAGAATAATCTAGATGACCCGGCCTATTATATTGACGGGTAGGCCTCTACCTCATTGACCATATCCTCTCGGTTCTAAGCATTATTTCCCAAATTATACATAGTTAGTCTTGAAATGTATTTACATGTGTGAAGGAATACTTTACCCTTCATTAAATACAACTCATAAAATAACTCATAGATTTAATAAAGTGAGAATGTACTTTCAACCTTAGAATCAATCATTAACATGTGAGTAAGCCTTTCACATTATTGTTCATAGTGTTTCATGAGAATAGCCTTTCAATCAACACAACAACATTGTCATCATCCTAGACAATTCATACATAATCAAGTGTAAGGGTAAGGGAAGAATGACCTCTCAATAATACCTCAATTTACACAATAGTCATAGGATCTTCACTTTCTAAGTGAATCATAAGTTCATACACAACTTTCATCAACATGTACAAACCCTAGCAACTTACCCCTTCAAGGGTTATGAATCATGTTTCACAATTACACCTAGAAATACTACACTAGGCATGAATAAAACAAGATTCAATAACTAAAATATCATAGACACAATTCATAGTCTTCACCCTGCATCAATACACCCATCACAATTTATGAAAATGGGGTCATGGGGAAATTCATCGGTTCATGGGTAGTTTTACTATAAAAATCACCATTAAACGTCAAATCATCCATAGTATAAGACAATTAACCTAATGAAATCATTTTTAGGAAGAACCTATGACTAGATTGAAAACCCTAGTTTCGGAAGAATCTACCACATTTGAAATTAAGAGTTGAAGGGATTCATGGAAAAAAGTGTTTCATGAATCAAGACTCCCATACCTTAATTGAAGCTTTCCCCACGAATTGGAGTAGAGAAGATTTGTTCTTGAGCCCTATTCTTCAAGTTCTTGTTGTTCTTCAATGGAGGAACTCTAGAGAGAGAAATATTGGAGAAGAGAGGATTTTGGGGAAATATTTGGGTGTTGTGAATTAATGAGTAAAAGTGGGTGAATTTGACTTAAAAACAACTTATATAGTACCCCTAAAAATACCCATAACGACCCCACTTTGTTTTTGACTTAAAAAGGAAAAGACCCTAATGACCCACATTTAAAATCCATGCCCAAGTGTCACGCCCACCTTCACGAGCCATGGTGAGGACCACAACTCATGGTATTTCTCGTGAAGGTTTGGGGCAGTAGCCCCTCTAAGGTGGCATGAGGCTTTCAATCACAACGCATCACCATGAGGGGCTCCAGGAGTCGTGGTCCCTCTGTGGTCCTTGAGGCAGTAGCCTCCACACTTGGGGCCCTTTGCTCATTGCCTAAGTCAACTCCACGAGCACCTCCCATGGTCGTGGTCATGACCACGGGCCGCGGTGATGGCCGTGGAAATTGAGGCAGTAGCTAGGGAAAATGGTGGCCATATTTTCACGGCCAAGGCAAGACCACGAGCTGTCTTCACGAGCCGTGGTGAGGACCACCACTCGTGGTCCTACTCATGAAGGTGGGGTAGTAACTATAAGCTAGGGGTAAGCTTTGGCCTTTGGGCCCTTTGCCTTGCACCTTCCCCTTTGGTCTTGACCCAAATAACCCTCATACTTGACGTTCATACTGACGTTTAGGCTCTAGATTAACCTACCATTTTCCAGAGTGTTACATTATCTCCCTCTTGGGAACATTCGTCCTCAAATGACGATTTAGACACCTTACGAAAATAAAGACTCAAGACTAGCAGCCCATCATGCATGCAGCATAACAAAATGCACAATTAATAGGATGAAACATTAACTCCTTCTCAAGTCATAAATAATGCAATTACAAGGAATTAGGGGCTACATCCACAACCCAATATGCACAAAACTCGTCATTTCATATCATTTTAGGAGGAACTACCTTCTCCAACTCAAACAAGCTCAACACAACAACAAGGAGCTAATATGCCATTTCATCAAAATATAACTAAGCATGTTCAACACAACATCTCATGTAGTCATATATGCAATCATCATACTAAAGCGCAAACCAACATGAGGAACATAAAAGCCATGAAAACTCAATTTATACTAAATTATGAATTCTCAAATAAACATGCATATTATAAGGAAATCATAAGGAACACTCATAGCACAATTGACTTCCAAAGCACCAAACTCAAGAAAACTACTTACCTCAATTTGGAATAGGAGTAGAAGGAAAAATATGAGGATAGTGGGACTTCATATTGGCCTCGGCCTCCCATGTATCACCTTCAACTAAGTGATTCCTCCATAAAACCTTAACGAAAACAACCTCTTTATTTCTTAACCTCTTAACTTGCCGGTCCAAAATCTCAGCCGGGACTTCTTCATAAGAGGGTAACTAATCAACTCCTAAACCCTCTAAAGGAAGGATGGACACCAGATCACCAATGCACTTCTTAAGCATGGAAACATGAAACACCGGGTGAATCAGAGCCAACTCATTTGGCAAGTCCAATTCATATGCAACTTTCCTAACACGTTTCAAGATTTGGTATGGTCCCACATACGGGGACTAAGCTTCCCCTTCTTACCAAACGTTATCACACCTTTCATAGGTGAGATTTTCAAGTAGACCCAATCACCAAGCTCAAATTCAAGATCCCTCTTTTTTATATCGACATAAGATTTTTGCCGACTTTGAACCATCTTCAACCTCTCTCTAATGAGTTGAACTTTTTCAATGGCATCATATACTTGTTCGGGACCAATTATAGCAAACTCACCTACTTCAAACCAACCAACCAAAGATCTACACCTCCTGCTATAGAGTGCTTCAACGGATCTATGGCAATGCTTGAGTGGTAACTATTGTTGTAGGCAAATTCTATCAAGGGAAGATGGTCGTCCCAATTACCCTTGAAATCGATCACACACTCCCTCAACATGTCCTCTAAGGTTTGAATGGTGCGTTCCGCTTGACTATCCATTTGAGGGTGGAAAGCGGTACTAAGTTTAACATTCGTGTCAAACCCTTGTTGGAATGCCTTCCAAAAATGTGAAGTAAATTGAGTACCCCGATCCGATATGATAGATAGAGGAACTCCATGCAACTTCACTATCTCCTTGATGTACAATTTGGCATAGTCTTCCGCCAAAAATGAAACCTTGATGGGAATGAAGTGGGCTTATTTACTCATCATATCAACAATGACCCAAATAAAGTCATGTTGCCTTCGAGTATGAGGCAATCCCACAATAAAATCCATATTCACATCCTCCCACTTCCAAGTGGGAATATATATATCTTGGAACAAGCCTCCTGGTCTCAAGTGTTTGGCCTTAACTTGTTGACAATTCGGACACTTAGATATAAAACCCGTTATATCCTTCTTCATGCCATTCCACCAATAGACTTTCCATAGGTCATGATACATCTTGGTGTCTCCCGTATGAATAGAATACCATGAACCATGAGCCTCTTCTAGAATTTGCTCTCTTAAGCCATCAACATCCGGAACACATAATCTACCTTGGTACCTAAGCACCCCATCTCCCTCTTGGCAGAAAGCCTCAACGGACTTGCTGAGAACCGATTCTTTCAACTCCATCAAAATAGGATCAAGGTGTTGCTTAGTCTTTACATCTACAACAAAAGATGATTTGGAACTATGATGGACCGTGAATCCACCCTTGGTGGAATCCACTAGTTGGACACCTAACCGGGCCAACCTATGCACATCACGAACCAATTCCTTCTTCTCATCTTCTACATGAGCCCCACTACCCATGGACATTCTACTTAGGGCATCCAAAACTACATTAACTTTGTCGGGGTGGTAAAGGACACTCATGTCATAATCCTTCAAAGGTTCAAATCACCTTCTTTGTTAGAGATTCAAGTCTTTTTGGCTAAACACACATTGAAGACTCTTGTGATCAGTGAATACATCTACATGGACCCCATAAAGGTAATGTCTCCATATTTTCAAAGCAAACACTACCTCTGCCAATTCAAGATCATGAGTCGGATAATTCTTTTCATGTACCTTGAGTTGCCTTGAAGCTTAGGCAATTACTTTACCATGTTGCTTAAGGACACATCCCAAACCCATTCGAGAAGCATCACAATATACCACAAACCCATCGGTACCCTCCGGTAAGGTTAAAAGCGGAGCGAATGTTAGTCTATCCTTCAATTCTTGGAAGCTTTTATCACAAGCCTCCGACCACACAAACTTAGGTTTCTTTTGAGTTAATGCCATCAATGGAGAAGCAATAGAGAAAAAACCCTCAACAAACCTCCTATAGTAATCGGCCAAACCCAAAATGCTTCTAATATCGATAGGAGTTAGAGGTCTAGGCCAACCCTTGACTGCATCCGTCTTCTTAAGATCTACCTCAATACCCACGCCTGACACAATCTGACCAAGGAAAGCAACCGACCTTAACCAAAACTCACACTTACTAAACTTAGCATATAATTGGTGGTCTTTAAGGACTTGCAAAACTATCCACAAATGATCCTTATGTTCACCCTCACTCCTTGAATAGATCAAAATATCATCGATAAAGACGATCACAAACGAATCAAGATATTGTCTAAACACCCTATTCATTAGGTCCATGAATGCCGCCGGGACATTTGTTAACCCAAAAGACATCATAACAATAAATTTGTAGTGACCGTACCGGGTTCTAAAGGCCTTCTTAGGGATGTCACATCCTCTTACCCTTAGTTGATGGTAACCTAAACCAAGATCTATTTTGGAGAAAAAGGTAACCCCTTGGAGTTGATCAAACAAATCGTCATTCCTAGGAAGTGGATACCTATTCTTTATAGTGACCTTGTTCAATTGGCGGTAATCAATACACATCCTAAGGGACCCATCTTTCTTCTTCACAAAGAATACTAGAGCACCCCATGGAGATATGCTTAGTTTAATGAAACCGTTGTCTAACAAGTCCTTGAGTTGCTCCTTTAACTCTTTCAATTCGGCTAGAGCTATTCTACAGGGAGGGATAGATATGGGTTGTGTATCTGGCAAAAGATCAATGCCAAAGTCTATTTCCCGTTCAGGAGGAATGCCGGGCAAGTCATCGGGAAAGACTTCCGGAAACTCACTCACCATGGGGACCGACTTTGATGAAGGGACCTTGGACTCAACCTCCATAACCCTAACAATATGATACATGCACCCTTTGGAGATCATTTTTCTAGCTTTTAGATATGAAACAAATTGACCTCTAGGAATAGGATTCCCCCCTTTCCACTCTAAAATTGGCTCTTTTGGAATTTGAAATTTGACCACCCGGATCCTACAATCTATTGAAGCATAACATTCATGCAACCAATCCATGCCCAAAATCACATCAAAATCAAGCATGTCTAATTCTACCAAATCAACCAAAGTGACTTTATGAGACAAAGAAATAGGACATCTCCTATATACTCTTTTAGCTACAATCGAGTCACCAACCGGGGTAGAAACCAAAAAAGGCTCTATTAGGGTTTCGGGGAGTACATCAAATTTCATAGCCACAAGGGGTGTAACAAAAGACAGTGGCACCGGGGTCAAGTAATGCATAAACATCAATGGAAAAGACTTGCAACATACCCGTTACCATGTCCGGGGAGCTCTCTTGCTCTCCTCGGGATTGAAGAGCATAGAAGCAATTTTTCTTGGGAATATCAAAATTGGAACCACTAGGAGGAGCTTGATTACCCTCTCTTCCCTTGGCCATACGGGTTAGGCAATCTTTCAATTTGTTCCCACCTTTTCCACACCCATAGCACACACCCATACCGACAAGACATTTTCCTTCATGCTTCTTACCACACTTGGCACATGTAGGCCTCTCCATGGAAGGTCCACTCCTATTTCCTCCTTGAAGATTAGGGTTATACACCCTATGTTTATTGGTCTTTGGTGCACTAGAGGAGCTTTAGTTGGAAAACCTCTTCTTGAACCTTAGTCCACTTTGACCCTCGAACTTACCCTTAGAAGAATTTCCATCATCGGTCCTTGCTCTCTTTACCTCTCTATTCTTCTTCCTAAGACTTGTCTCCTCATCTTGTTGAGCATACACCATTAGACGTGAAATTCCCATATTGTCATGAAGCATTGCCGCACGACATTCTTCTTCAATGGAATCGGACACCCCCGTCACAAATTGGCTCATTTCATCTCTAGGATTAGACACCAAAGATGGGGGCATATTTGGATAACTTAGTGAATTTCAAAGAATATTCTGGGACACTCATACCTCCTTGATAAAGGTTGATAAATTCCTCCACCTTTGCTTCTCGCTTTTCCCGTGGAAAGAACCTACTAATAAATGCATTCTTGAACACTTCTCAACTTATGGGACCCACTCTTATAGCCATATTATCCTTCCATTGAGTGAACCATACTTGGGCCACATCCTTCAATTGATACCCGGCTAGTTCAGACTTCTTAATTGAAGTCACCCCCATAACATCCACTATCTTGTAGACCTCTTCCAAAAACTCTTGTGGGTCTTCATTCACGTTGGAACCAAAGAACATAGGAGGGTTCATTATTGTGAAGTCTCTCAACCATGTAGCCATGGTGCTCACATTAGGATTTAGCCGGGTCCCAACTTCCCTATTTTCTTGTGCCGTTATAGCTTGGGCTTGAATGGTCACGACTTGTGTTTGAGTCATCATGAGTTGAGTCAATGTTTGGAGAGCCGCCCTTATCTCCACATTAGTCATAGCCCTTCATCATTATGAGCTTGAGGATCTTGAGGAGCTTGGGGAGTAACTCCCTCATTCACATTCTCCTCCTCCGTCCTTCTAGCATTAGCCCTTCGTGTATTCATTGCCTATAATCACAAGAGAAGGGTTATGAAAAGGACTTCATAGGGTTAGGACTCCAAAGCATGACTAAAGAGTAATGAAAGACGTGAAAGTTCCTAAACACCTTATAGCCTCTCATTCATGAGTGTGGCGCGCTTCACACTCATGAACAAGACTCTACTAGGTGTGGTTCATGAGACATCAACCTAAATATCATCCCAAAACCTTATGCTCTGATTCCAAGTCTGTCACGACCTAGGGGTACCCCGATGAGTCCAAAAATTGGACTCATTTAGGGCAATATTTTAATATAAATTGTGTCCTCAAATGCATGTTTTGTCTCGATATCTGATGAAAACCTTCAAATTTCAGGTATTTGAAGTTTGAGGGAAAGCATGGACACGATCAAGCAAAAAAGAGCAAAAGAAGCTAAAAGAATGAAGAGATGAAGATCTGCGAATCGTCGAGCCCATTCGGTGAATCGTCAACAGATCACAGATTCGCCTTTTGTTCCAGTGTACTGAGCCTTGAAGGAAAGGATCAAGTCGGTGGAGAAAAGGAGCAGTCGACACATCGACGAGAAGTTCCGCGAAGCAATATCATGTCACCCAATGACCCAGAGCATGACTATGTTGAGGACTTGTGCAAGACGGCGATGAACTACACCAAAGGGTGAATCGCCGAGTTGATCGGCGATTCCAACTAACGACGCCGAATGATCCGCTGCAGCACAAATTTGTGAAAACTATAAATACTAGTTAGAGTTGTAGTTTTAAGTATTGAAAAAATATTATATTTTTCATATAGAATAGTACATTTTAGTATTTTTTTTCTCTTAGTTTGAGAGGGTTTTGAAGACTTGAAGAAAAATAGGGTTTCATCTCCAAGGATTTGGACTTGGGTCTCTTGGATACATCATTCTTGGCCTGTAACAAGACTTAAATCTTCATACCCATTTGAATGCAAGCTCATAGGTATAAATTTTTATCTTTTCATGTGTGGCTAAAACCCCCCATTATTGGGGTGTGATTTAGCAAATATGGGTTAAGATTGTTGTTGGGTCTTGCTTGCTGATAGATTAGATGTAGTTTAATGCTGATTAGGTCTAGTAGTTGTGGATGAACTTAACAAATTTGTAGTTGAAAATACAAGTTTATTTATGTGTTTTCGGTTTGCTCGAGAGTGAAGTCGTGAAGCCAAGACTAGTAGATTGATGGCCTAAGGAGTGGGTCGACATGAGGTTCAGCTCGAGAGAATGAACCCTAGTCCCATATCCTAACATTCAGCTCGATAGAGTGAGTGGGGTAAGGCGTAGGCTCGTTTTCATGCAGCAAGTGGGTGTCCGAGAGGAACCCATTTGAAACGGGGTAAGTTACTCGAGAGAGAACTTATTCCCACATAAAGCTTAGCCTATTCACTATTACTCTATAAATTTTCTATCGAAAGCATGTACCCAATAATCTAGCTTAACCCGTATTCCCGTCACATCCCAAGGATCCCCTCTCATTACTTAGAAACCCTTGTTTAGTTTGCTGTTTTTACCTTACTTGTAACAAAACCCCCCATTGTTAATTGACACTCTTGTGTTCCCCTTTTGATTTACAATGTTTTTACTCGTTTATGTCTTTAGCTACGAATAGTTGGAACTAAAATTTATTTTTCTATATATTCTCAAAACCACTCTCTTGGGACGATCCCAACCCTTGGTTGGGTTACTACACTATTGTACGATCGTAGACACTTGCATCGGTAGTTGTGTCTTGATTACGCAAACATCAAAATGGCGCCTCTGTCAGAGAGTGGTGTTATGTGAAAAAATTTAAATTAATAGATTTTTTGTTCTTCTTAGTTGTAGTCTACTTACCTAATTTTTAGTTTTGTTTAGTTTGCTGTGTGAATATTTCAGAAAGCATGAGTGTTAATGGTAGCAATGGTAGCCAAGTAGGCCACCAAGACGACATCAGAAATCTCAACGATGTCCAAGAGCCCTACATCAATGACCCCCATCTCATGGGAGGTGTTGGAGCCATTCGCTTACCCCTTGCCGAGGGAAATGTAGTATTCTACATAACGAGCACTGTGTTGCAACTCTTGCAACTAAAGGGACTTTTCAGCGGACTAGCTCATGAGGATCCTCACGAGCATCTTCGATACTTTGTAGAGGTATGCAGACCATTCTCGTTCAAAAACATCTCTCAGGAGTAGGTCCAGTTGAGGCTATTCCCTTTCTCATTGATGGGAGAGGTGTGCAAATGGCTAGCCGAGCTACGACGTGAATCCATTACTTTTTGGAAGGAACTGGTAACCGCATTTCAAGTGCGATTTTTCCCTCCTTCGAAGATGAAGTTACCGAGGGATAGCATCCAGAGGTTTAAACATCTAGAAGGAGATCCTTTGCACGAAACTTGGCTGCGGTTTAAAAAATTGGTGCTATAATGTCCGACTCATGGTCTGCCTGATAATGTCTTGCTACAGTACTTTTATCGAAGCCTGGATTCGCTGAATAGAGGTGTCTCTGATCAACTTTCACCTGGATGCCTGATGCAACAACCGTATGTAGTAGCAACCCAGCTTTTAGATGGCATGACGACCATCAATAGGGCGTGGTACACCTGTGAAGACCAAGTCTCCCTGTCACATTCAAACTATCCAAGGAGCAGATGGACAAAGATAATGAGAGAGACCAAAACATGGCCAAAATCATGGCACAACTTGATATTTTATCCAAAAATATCATGGGGGCTGGTTCCCCTAGTGTCAATGTTGTGGGGGTCGGGTGCACAAATCCTGACGAGGTGGATTTTGAAGCCTTATATAATGAGGAGGTGAACTTCCTAGCGAACCAAAGTGATTGTTATTGTTCAAACTACCCAAGGCAAGGTGGTAACCAATGTTGGGCTAGAGATGAAGGATGGAAGGATCGTGAATGGAGAGACCGAAATCCTAATTGGAAGGATGGGGAGAAGGACAAATATGTGCCTCCCCACGAGCGCCAAATGCCAAAGGATTCAGAGGGTGGTAGGTCTAAGGATATGCTTTCGCGTATCCTCAACAAAGTTGAAGGGTCAGACGAAATGCTGAAAGGCATGAAAGAAGATGTTTCTACCCTTAGCCAGACCATCACCTCCCATTCTGTTTCAATCAAGCAGTTGGAGACCCAAGTGGGTCATATCTTGTCTCACCTCAATCCGAGATAGCAAGGGAGTTTGCCTAGTGATACCATGGCTAACCCCAAGAGTGAGATTTGAAGGTGGACTTGCATCATGCCACGACATTAACTAAGACGTTGTTTGGGAGGCAACCCAAAACCCATGTTCTTATTTCTATTTTGTCTTTGATAAAATAATGGTGTATTTATTGCGCATGAGAAAGTGTGGAAGTTGAATGAGAAGTATAGATTGGCAAACGAAAGACTTGGTAGGTGAATCGCCGAAAGGTTCGGCGACCCCGACATAGTTTGCCGTTTGATCAAACCTAGTTTGTCTTTGGATCTATAAAACTCAGCGGACTCAACGAAAATCATTGGCGAGTCGCCAAGTAATCGGCGATTCTCATGCAGACCGCCATTTGGATCTTCATCTTGACTGAATGTCCTATAAAACTCAGCGAGACAACTGACAACTCAGTGAATCTCCAATAGGTTCGGCGATCTGGAATAATGTTGCCCAATGGACAAAAACTGGACGGTCTTTCAGCCAAAGGTTTAAAAAGTTCTAACTTCATTCTCTTTCCATCACTTTTTCACCTTTCCAAACTCACACCTGCACTCTAGTTTTATATTTCTTGCACTTTTGGAGTATTTTGGTTCATTGATTTGTGTGCGGATTAGGAATGCATTGCCGCCTAGCTTCTGGTAGCATTTTAATCAGTACAAAAGGTTAGCTTCTCAATATCCGTAATTATTTTGTCAGTATTGTACTCATTTGCAAACTCTTCGATATTGTTATAATCTACTGAACCTCCCTAATTGGATAGAATTGGTTAATTGTCGATTGTTATTCCATAATCTTCGTTAAACTGTGAAAATCTTGTTCTCCGATGTGTCTAGTTGAGTTAATGTGTGATGGGTGGTATTCGTAGAATATGGGTCTTGGCTGAATTTGTGCTTTAACTGTGCTTTTGGGATTTGCGGGGTTGATTTTGAGAAGTTGGGTCAAAAGTAGGCACGTTGGGTCATTCGGCGAGCTGTGACGAGCTCGCCGAACCACTCAGCGGTTCGCCTAAGCGTTCCATCTCACCCTTATTATCATGCGTTATTTCATATGGCAGCTGAAACTTTCGACAAGAAGCACGGGATAGCCAAGTGCACTCGGCGACTCGCCGAATGTCATCTTAATCTCCCTTTGTCTGAACCCCTAACCCTTCTGCACTATGACCTTCAGTGGACTAACCGTGGCTCGCCGAAGGTATTCGGAGACATACCGAATGGAATGACCACCTGCCTACAACTGAATATCTCTACTTAGTGTGTCATGTTCTAACGTTATCTCAAGATTTTTGCAGACATGGTCAGGTTGCAGGAAGAGACGTGCCACCCCGACACATAAGATCACAAAAGTTCAGGAGAGATGCAGAAAAGCCAAACAAAATCAAAGCAAAGACCAAGAGCAAGGAAGTCAGTTCCAGTAGGAGGATTCTCACTGACCCTACCGTCCCTTCATGGGCCCGAGGATTCATCAATGCGATACATACCTTTGGAGCAGTTCATGATGTAGATGAGATGATTATGGCCAACCTCGCTGCGGCAGCTGAAGCAGAGAACCAGAGTCAGAAGGAGGACATACCGGGCACTGATGCCCAGACAGATGGAGCGACTGCTTAGACAGGATCCCCTCTTTACCTCCCTCTCTGTTTTTCTTTAATTGACTTGCTGGATATTTTTGTTATTTGCATTTGAGGACAAATACTTTTTAATTATGGTGGGGTGAGGGCCACCTTTGGTGTGCTACTCATGCTTTTTGTTGATATTTGGATTGTTTTGTTTAAATTTTGTTGAGATACTGCTCATGTGTGGACGTTTGAACTTATGGCTCCCTTCCTATTTTAATTGTAAAATAATTTTGACCCTTCCAAAATTTTTTGAACATTTTTGCTACCTCTCATGTGTTGAATGTGGCTTTTCTTTTGCAAAAAATTGAGTCTTGGTTCCAATCAATGCCGATGACTTGAATAGTGCTCTCAATCGAACGAACATGAATGTGCAGCTAGGATGAAGCCAAGTGAAGTTGCATAGACAATATGTGAACTCTTTGCATCTCGTTATGACTAGCCTTGTATCAAATTGATTCTCTTGTGATGATCATTGTACACTAGTGAAAGTGTGGAGTCTTGTTTAACTTGTAGTGTCAATGCCTAGTGTGGTGAGCTTACCTGTGAACTATGCATGATAGATCCTAGAATTTGCCCCGTTGGTCTGGTCAGCTAAGTGATGTTATCTCTTGATATGGTCTTAGACAACTTCGAAGAGTGTGAACCAATTTGACATATACCTCTTTTGTGACCTACCTTGTGAGTGTGTGATTCGCTCTTGAACACCCTTTGAGCCTTACCTTTCCTTGGAAGAAAACTTGGTGAAAACTAGACCTTTGTTAATCCATCAACCATATTGCTCATGAAGTTGTGGTTTGTTCGAATAACCAACTTAGGCCAAAAGCCTAAGTTGTGGGTGTGGTGAAAAGAAAAGAGAAAGTCAAGAAGTGTAAGAAAGTTCCTCCTACCCATGGTTTTGAGGAAAATGGAACCCCTCCATATAAAAAAAGAAGAGAGAAGAGAAAGAAAAAGAAAAAGAAAAAGAAAAAGAATGAAAAAGAAAAATAATGAAAAAGAAAGTTGTGGAATAAAGTACAAAAGAGATGGGGTTCCCAAACAATCCATGGAAAGTGAATAATAGGATGACTTATGAGCACTAATGAAAGTGATGAAGGAAAAGGAAATGAAGTGTTGTGAGAACCACATTTCATGAAGATGAAAGTCACTGAGCCTCAATGACCATACCTTTGCACTCAGCCCCATTACAAGCCTTGAAAAAACTTTTTTGAGCTTGAGTGAGCTGAAACAAATGTTGATTGGAAAATACGGGAAAACGTATGGGTGAAGGCATGCATTATGTTCTTCTTTGTGAGTGTGAGCATTGCATCTAATTCCAAAGCTTTAAACTGTGAAACCATTGTGTGAATATGGAATCATTCTTTGTGTGAGGGCATTTGAACACTATAGTTGAGATTGAACTTGCATTTGAAACAATTATTGTGAGCATGAGATTCGTTGCTATTGGTGAGTCAATTTGAATCTTTGAGTGCACATTTGATCTTTGCATAAGTAAATTGAGTCTTGTTGTGTGCATTCATGATTGATTCTTGTGTAGCACTGTTCCAGACATACTTTTTGAACGGCTGAACTTGAGTTTGCTTGAGGACAAGCAAAAGTTTAAGTTGGGGTGTTGATAAGTCCACAAATTGGACTTATTTAGGGCTATATTTTCATAGAAATGGTGTCCTCAAATGCACATTTTGTCTCGATATATGATGAAAACCTTGAAGTTTCAGGTATTTGAAGTTTGACGGAATGCATGGACACGATCAAGAAAAAAGGAGCAAAAGAAGATAAAATAACGAAGAAATGAAAATCTACAAATCGCCGAACCCATTCGACTAATCGCCAACACATCACGTATTCACCTTTTGTTCCAGTGTGATGAGCCCCGAAGGAAAGAATCAAGTTGGCGCATCGCCGAGAAGCTCCACGAAGCAGTACCATGTCGCCCAATGACCCAGAGCACGACGATGTTGAGGACTGGTGCAAGACGGTGATGAACTACACCAAATGGTGAATCACCTAGTTGATCGGCGATTTCGACTAGCGACGCTGAACGATCCGCTGCAGCACAAATCTGTGAAAACTATAAATACTAGTTAGAGTTGTAGTTTTAAGTGTCGAACATGTATTATATTTTCCATTTAGAATAGTACTTTTTAGTATTTTTAATTTGAGTTTGAGAGGGTTTTGAAGAATTGAAGAAAAAGAGGGTTTCATCTCCAAGGATTTGGACTTGGGTCTCTTGGATTCTTCATTATTGGCCTGTAAAAAGACTTAAATCTTCATACCCATTTGAATGCAAGCTCATTTAGGTATAAATATCTATCTCTTAATCTGTGGCTAAAAAACCGCATTCTTAAGGTGTGATTTAGCGAATATGGGTTAAGATTGTTGTTGGGTCTTGCTTGCTGATAGATTAGATATAGTTTAATGGTGATTTCGTCTAGTAGTGGTGGATGAATTTAACAAATTTGTAGTTGCAAATAAAAGTTTTTTTATGTGTTTTCGGCTTGTTCGAGAGAGAAGTCGCGAAACCAAGACTACTAGATTGATGGCCTAAGGAGTGGGTCAACATGAGGTCCAGCTCGAGAGAGTGAACCCTAATGCCATATCCTAACACTCAGCTCGAGAGAGTGAGTGGGGTAAGGTGTATGCTGGTCTTCATGCGGCAAATGGGTGTCCGAGAGGAACCCATTTGAAAAAGGGTAAGTTGCTCGAGAGAGAACTTATACCCACATAAAGCTTAGCCTATTCACTATTACTCTATAAATTTTCTATCAAAAGCATGTACCCAATAATCTAGCTTAACCCGTATTCCCGTCACATACCAAGGATCCCCTCTCATTACATAGAAACCCTTGTTTATTTTGCTGTTTTTACCTTACTTGTGACAAAACCCGCCATTTTTAATTGACACTCTTGTGTCCCCCTTTTGATTCACAATGTTTTTACTCGTTAATGTCTATAGTTACAACTAGTTAGAACTAAATTTTATTTTTCTATAAATTCTCAAAACCACTCTCTTGGGACGATCCCAACCCTTGGTTGGGTTACTAAACTATTGTACGATCATAGACACTTGCATCGGAAGTTGTGTCTAGATTACGCAAACATCATAACCCCTAGACGTAACACAGCGTACTTGACCTCGAAGGGGTCGCATATAAGCTCTTAGCATAATCATACACATAAAGCCATAAGAATGGTGTGGAAACATTTAAAACTTTTACAATCTAAGTCAAATTTCTTTTTCATAAAAGAAAATCATAAGAGTCTAGGCCTTGTCTCAATCACCATCTAAAACATAGGAATACAATATTAGGGACATAGCCCTTTACGTCAATAGTCTTGAATATAGAAATAACAATAGAAGCTAGAAACAATAACATCTTGTCCTCGAACTTGAGGACTTACCAATCCTAGGGAATAGTCAACCCAAGCTTCACTTGAAGGAAGTAGAAGTACGACTCAACGATCAGAACCGACACTCATAATAGATATAGAGGAAATGGGTTAGCACATAAAGTACTAAGTATTGAAGCATGCATAAAATCCTTGAAATATGATAAAAAGGACATTTTTGTTCAAAAGTATGCATTTTTCAAGTTTGGAAATCAACATGCACTTTCAAGGTAAAACATAAGTCATAATCACATTTAACTTCAAAACATAGTAACCTCATCACCTTAGCAACTCTAAGGAACACTTGTGCAATGTATGGTTGGTATCCCATAATACCGACCATACTAAGTACTCCTTTGAAGCTACCTTAGTCATACATACCATCTTTAGACCTTATCATAATCAATAGTAATGCATAAGGAAATAGTCATGTACATTACTTTGGAGGTAAGGAAAGTCAATCAAAGTAACCATCCGTTCAACATACATGCATACATTCCTGTCTCATCATAGCATAAAGAAGCTACCCCATAACACCTTACTAAGTCTACTTGTGCAATGTAAAACTGCAGTCCCGTACCCCCACTCCTACTAAGTAAAACTCATCAAGTAATCATAGGTATAGTTCATGTCTTATTCATTATCTTTTCATATATGGAGGAATAGCCATAACCGACATAGACAATGTGAGCGACATGGAATCCGGTATTATGTAACCCTATACCGAAAGAAGGTGTCCAACTTGCCTAAGGTAGAAGTAACATGTTTAGATTTTATGTAATGACCCGAGAGCACCCCAAGTCGTAACATGCGTACTCGACTTCTCGGAGGTCTAATACAAGCCCCTTAGCATTGATTCATCGCATTCGATAATAAAAATCGTAAGAATATAAACACATTTTAAAACAAATTCATAATACTCATAAAATATTTCAAATGCAACGAAGTAGAATTTCTAAGTCTCATGAACCATCTTAGACCCAAATAGAACATCTTAGGGGCACGACCCTTTACAACAAAATATAAGTCTTATACAATGTCTAAGTGGAAATACTAGAAAGGTAACAATTATGTCCTCGAATATATGAGGACAAACCAAGCTTCTTGAGAAGAGTAAATATCCCAAGCTTCCTCAAAAGATCTCTTCACTTTCCACCACCTACACTTGTAACAATAGAGATATATGGAATTAGTACAATAAATACTAAGTATGATGACCATGAAAGAAAACATGCACAATGGACATTTACAAGGAATGTATGCTTTTAAGACCTTCTTTAACAAACCTTTACAACCACAAGCATAAACTCACATTTTAAGTCACCATTCACAAATAAGACCATATTCACATCACTTACAACTCAATTAACACAAGTATACATTATTTAAAAAAATATAGCAAAGTAAGTCCTTTATTACCATTTAAGTCTATATCTTAAGTTACCCTAAGCCACAGTTAAGTGAATAATGAAGTGACCGCCCATACAACCTCTTCATATACACCTAACTGTTCCTAATAGTTACCATAGACAAGTATTTTATCATTACATTATAACATACTAAGTCAACATTCTTTATAAAACCATTTAGGAGACACACAAGCATATAGGGGACAATCACATAATAGCCCTAAGGCTTAGGGAATTCACTTTAGTATCTTCTAAGCCTACTCGTGCCATGTGTAGATAGCATCCCATACTACTACCTACACGTTGTAGAACTTATCCAATATTAGAGTGCACATCCTATATGATAGAAATAGGCCTTAACCGACATAGAACATACTTGCAAGGTATGGAATCCAGAGTCTATCCTATTCCGCGGAGGTTGTTCTACTTGCCAAGGGTAGAATTAAAAGCAACCCATGTTGGCACATGGTTTAAGAGATGTCCAAGGATGTTCATTGTGCCTAATCTCATGCTCAAATAGGCCACCATCCTAACCATATCCACTCGGTGCTTAGCCTTGGTTTCCATAGAGTATTCAATCACATATGTACTAGAGAGGGTTCCTTTTCTAGTTCAACTAACTCATAGTAGCTTTTCCTAAGAAAGGCCCCATTTCTTAGTCATAGCCAATCTAGGTTCATAAGGATAGCTCATTTGACATTCTTAGATAAGGATTCTCATGTCGTTTCGGGTCCATCCATCTCTAAGTCTATCATTTCACTCAAGAAGGGAACATCACCCTAAGGCCCATCCTTCAAGGTTATACATTTACTTAGGAAAGCTAGACTCATGAAAAGGTACTATGCTTAAGTCTTACCAATTCAAGTATTGGCCTAGAATTCCTCTTTTAGCATTTATAGGAAGAGCTCCATTACTAAGTCATAGCCCAACCAAACATTCATATACTAATATACATAATTAAGCTTTCACGACACAAGACAAGATACTCAATTCTAGCATATGAGCTACAACATCATCTTATAGAGATTCATCATAGTCCATCATCACCACATATCACCATTTTAAGAGAAACATGCTTTCACAGTAGCATAATACCACTTTATACAATATCACATTAATACCATTAGGACATCTTCACATTATAGGTTCACACAAACTTTACATATAGCTTCATATAGGACTTTACGTATAGCCTCATATGTATATAATAATACAACAATGTAATAACACTCATATAATGCCCTTCGTGGCCTCAATTCACAATAATGCAATATTCCCACATTATACAACAACTTCACCAATGCCTTCATGGCTACAATTCACAATAATACCACACAAGAATAAGATATAACACTTCCACGAAAGGCGGATCCAGCCTACCAACCACAATCAATTCAATAAAGAGAATTCAGGCCTTCTTACCATAATCCCAAGCCATAGCCAAAATCACCAATACTTCACCCATAAGGCTTACTACCCTTAATTCATCCATTATCAACAATTAATCATAAATAAATATTAAAAAACACAAGAGATATCAGTACCATTCACTTTACACATAATTCCATCAACTTTGAATTTATAGAAATAAACCCACTTCTTAGCAAATTTAAGGGTTATGTGGAAGACAAGGGTTCATGGAGTATTTCATTCAAAAACAACAAACAAACATCAATTAATCCATTCCCAAACGTTTCAAATTATTTTCATGCAAGAACCCTTGATAGAATTCAAAAACAAGCTTTTAGTCACTTTTTGAAAACATTGTAAAATCCTTTGAAATTGATTCTAGGATGAAGATGAGTCCTAGATGAAAAGACACCATACCTCAATTGATGAAATCTCAATGAAATTTGGCAGAAGGGAACCCTCAATTGAAACCCTAGCTCTCCACCTTCTTCTTCCTTGAACTTGAGAGAACTTTAGAGAGAGAAAGAACTGTTCGGTTTTGATTTGGGAAGAATGAATTCAAAAACACCTCTTAAAAGTTTAATACCTTTAAAATACTTAAAAACACTTAAAATAATAATAACTCAAAGTACCCAAACTACCCTCACATAGTTGGTCCTTTTTAATTAAGTCCAACTTGAGTTTTATTTTCGCAGATTTCGTCGAGAAACAAGTACGCGACGCGGAGGTGTTCTTACACTTTTTCTGGAAATTAAATTCGAGACAGTAGAGTCCACGGTGTCTCCGCGATGCGCAGCCACTTTTTGGCCATTGGTAGAGCAGGTCCGCGACGCGGAGCCACTCCTTCCAAGAACAACTTCAAGCTTGCTTGGCCAAGGGTTGGGGTCCTCCTTGGGGACCCTTAGGGTGGTCCCGCGGAGTCGTACCAGAACGTTTTGACCCTAAAAACATTTATTAAGACACTAGGGTCATCTGTACTGATTTTAGACTCCAAACAACCCATAAAAACATGAACAACATACTAGAACACACCAACACGTAAAAGACTAGTTTCTGAACGTCTTGGTCGTCCCTTGACGTTTGACTTCCAAACTCTCTAAAACTGACTAAAAAGGATATTCTTCATTATTTTAACAAGTTATTAATGCATAGGACCCATGTGAGGCTCTACTTTATAGTACTTCATTTTGAGGGGTGTTACAATCCCCCCCACTTGGAATGTTCGTCCTCGAATGACACTTTAAAACATAAAGGGTAATGACTGAAGACTAGCAGCCCACAACAATCATACAATATCAATATGAAAGCACTCATCAAGGAGGAAACATCAACTCCACATAACAAGCCATTACAACACCACTTCATTCAAATTTATGGATGTAGGAATCACACCTACAACTCAACATGCCTCAAACCCTTTTTTTTTTTCCCATTTCTCATTTATTTGGAGGAACTTCCTTCTCCATAGTACCTCATGCTCATAACAACATCAAAGAACACAATATGTAATTATCTTATTAAAACACAATCATGCTACATCAAGAATACACTTAAGCATGCTCAACTAATCAACTCTAATAACTTTTAGCAACTCACCAATTTATGCATATAATGAGAACAACGATCGTGAAACTGATTTTCTCATTTAAATCAAGAACTCAATTTAAAGCATGCATCATTATAAGGAGAAATATAGAAACTCATTTTTTTCACACAAGACTCCAAAAACCATGCATCATGCTTCTACAATTCTATGACTCAAACTCGATTAGCAATAGAAGAAGGAGACAAGAATATCCAAACTCACCTCAACTCATCATTCAACATACCATCCCCCACTTAGGAGAAACCCATCTAAACTAACACAAAAGGATTCCAACACAAAACTAGAAATTATGACTTACCGGCACCTTCATCCGGATTTGCTTCCTTGTTAGCTTGGAGAGCATAGAAACGATTCCTTGCTTCACCATCAACACTAGGACCACTATAAGGAGCTTGCCTAGCATTCCTTCTTTTTTAGCCACAATATTAGGACAATCTCTCACCTTGTGATCATTTTTCCCACAACCATAGCAACCACTAGTGCCGGATAGACACTTCCCAAAATGCTTCTTTCCACAAGTGGAAAAAGTAGGCTTAGCAATTTGAGAACCACCACCTCCTTCATGGTTAACCTTAGGAGCACTTGATAAATCTTGATTTGGAGCCCTCTTCTTAAACCTAGGTTGTCCTTGATCTTCATACCTACCCCTTTTCAAATCTTTCCTCACCCTAGTCATGTTGGACTCCTCAATAGATTGGGCATACACAACAAGCCTAGAGATGTTCATGTCACCATGGAGCATTGCCGTACGCAACTCTTCTTTCACCAAGTTGGATACACCGGTAACAAACCTACTCATCTCCTCTCTAGAGTTAGACACCAAAGACGGAGCATACCTATACAACATAGAGAACTTCAAAGCATACTCCTCCACACTCATATTACCTTGCCTAAGATTAATGAACTCCTCAATTTTGCACTCCCTCTTCTCTAGGGGAAAGTACTTACCCAAGAATGCTTCCTTAAACTCCTCTCATTCTATAGGACCCACTTCCTCCGGCCTATTTGCCTTCCATTGAGTGTACCAAACTTGGGCCACCCACTTCAATTGGTATGAAGCCAATTCCGCTTTCTCTCTAGAAGATACTCCCATAGCATCCACAATTTTGTAAATCTCATCCAAGAATCCTTGGGGATCTTCTCCAATTCTAGAGCCCAAAAAGTTAGGAGGATTCATCCTCACGAAGTCTCTCAACCTTGAGGCAGCCGTACTCTCATTAGCATTCACCCTAGGCCCCACATCTCTATTTGCTTGAGCCGTCATGGCTTGAGCTAGAGTTAGAAAAGCCGCCCATTAGTCTTCATTAGTCATGGCTGGGGGAACCACCAAAACCTCATTATCTTGATTGCCTATGGGGACTTGGTCACCTTGAAGACCTTGGGGAGGAACTCCCCCATCCACATTCTCCTCTTCCGCTCTCCTAGGATTAGCCCTCGTATTTATATCCTATAAACGCAAGAGATGGATTAGGAAAGATACTCACAGAAAAAACTCTAAGGCACGACGTCAAGATTAATGAAAGAAGTGAAACTTCTACCATCCTATAGCCTCTCGCTCTTAGATGTGTCGCGACTCACACCGATGAACAAGACACTACTAGACGTGGCATATGAGACATTGAATCATAACAGACAATTTCCAAAACCTTATGCTTTGATACTAAGTTTGTAACGACCCGAGAGCACCCCCCAAGTTATAACATGCGTACTCGACCTCTCGGAGGTCTAATACAAGCCTATTACCATTCATTCATCGCATTCGGTAATAAAAACCGTAAGGAATTTAAACACTTTTTAAAACAAATTCATAATACTCATAAAATCTTTCAAATGTAACGAAGTAGAATTTCTAAGTCTCATGTACTATCTTAGACACGAATAGAACATCTTAGGGGCACAAACCTTTACAACAAAATATAAGTCTTATACAATGTCTAAGTGGAAATACTAGAAAGGTAACAACTATGTCCTCGAATATATGAGGACATACCAAGCTTCATGAGAAGAGTCAATATCCCAAACTTCCTCAAAATATCTCTTCACTTTCCACCACCTACACTTGTAACAATAGAGATATATGGAATTAGTACAATAAGTAATAAATATGATGACCATGCAAGAAATCATTCACAAAGGACATTTACAAGGAATGTATGCTTTTAAGACCTTCTTTAACAAACCTTTACAACCACAAGCATAATCCCACATTTCAAGTCACCATTCACAACTAAGACCATATTCACATCATTTACAACTCAATTAACACAAGTGTACAATACTTAAAAAAAGATAGCAAAGTAAGTCATTCACTACCATTTAAGCCTCTATCTCAAGTCACCCTAAGCCACAGTTAAGTGAATAATGAAGTGACCGCCCATACAACCTCTTCATATACACCTAACTGTTCCTAAGAGTTATTATAGACAAGGGTATTATCATTACATTATAACATACTAAGTCAACATTCTTTATAAAACCATTTAAGAGACACACAAGCATAGAGGGGACAATCATATAATAGCCCTAAGGCTTAGGGAACTCACTTTAGTATCTTCTAAGCCAACTCGTGCCATGTGTAGATAGCATCCCATACTACTACCTACACGTTGTAGAACCTATCCAATATTAGAGTGCACATCCTATATGATGGAAATAGGCCTTAACTGACATAGACCATACTTGCAAGGTATGGAATCCGGAGTCTATCCTACTCCGTGGGGGTTGTTCTACTTGCCAAGGGTAGAACAAAAAGCAAGCCATGATGGCACATGGTTTAAGAGATGTCCAAGGATGTTCATTGTGCTTAATCTCATGCTAACCTAGGCCACCATCCTAACCACATCCACTCGGTGCTTAGCCTTGGTTTCCATAGAGTATTCAATCACATATGTACTAGTGAAGGTTCTTTTCTAGTTCAACCAACTCATAGTAGCTCTTCCCAATAAATGCCCCATTTCTTAGTCATAGCTAATCTAGGTTCATAAGGATAGCTCATTTGACTTTCTTAGATAAGGATTCTCATGCCGTTCCGGGTCCATCCATCTCTAAGTCTATCATTTCACTCAAGAAGGGAACATCACCCTAAGGCCCATCCTTCAAGGTTATACATTTACTTAGGAAAGCTAGATTCATGAAAAGGCACTATTCTTAAGTCTTACCAATTCAAGTCTTGGCCTAGAATTTCTCTTTTAGCATTTATAGGAAGAGCTCCATTACTAAGTCATAGCCCAACCAAACATTCATATACTCATATACATAATCAAGCTCTCATGACAGAAGGCAAGATACTCAAGTCTAGCGTATGAGTTACAACATCATCTTATAGAGACTCAACATAGTCCATCATCACCACATATCACCATTTCAAAAGAAACATGCTTTCACATTAGAATAATACCACTTTATCCAATATCACATTAACACCATTAGAATATCTTCACATTATAGCTTCACACAAACTTTACATATAGCTTCATATAGGACTTTACATATAGCCTCATATGTATATAATAATTCAACAATGTAATAACACTCATATAATGCTACGACTTGGGTTGCCACTTTGGCTAGTTGAATGTTTGTTTCTAAAACATTCTAAGTTTATGTCATGCCCCAAGAGCACCTCCTAGACGTGATCGGCGTACTCGACCCCGAAGGAGTCTTATACAAGCCTCATAGCATTCATTCATAACATAGGTAATAGAAATAGTACGGAATTTAAAACTTTTTATTCAAAAACCATACAATCTATTCTTCAAAAAATATTTAAACGCAAGCGAAAGTCTATATCTCACATGGCCATCTTAGACACAATTTTAAAGAAGAATAGGGACACTGCCCTTTACAATCGAAGTCTTAACAAAGTCTTAATACATGAAAGAACTAGAAACATAAGAAGTCCTTGTCCTCGATTTATGAGGACATACCCAAAATGTCTTGGAGAACTCTATTCCAAGATTGACTAGGAAGGATCAAATTGAGTGCCAATTCCTACACTTCATAAGAGTAAAGAAAATATGGGTTAGCACATAAAGTACTAAGTATGATATCCATGCAAAAACATGCTAAAATGGACATCTTTGTTTGAAAGTCATGATATATGCCATTTTAGTAAAATTTCATGAACAATGATAAAAGAGGCATAATATAAGTCACAACCAACATACAAGTCACATTTTCACATTTGAGTAAAATCACATATAAACCTTTACCTTTAGCTTGAACCTCCACCTCAAATAACCCTCAAGCTATACCTTCTGCAATGTATGGATAGCGTCCCATACAACCACCCACACTAAGGTACCACCTTAAGATCACGAAAAGTGAACTTACCCTTCATCATTTCCACCTTTACACAATAAAGCATATAAGAGATATAAACATTACATGAGTCACATTATCACATTAAGACCAAACCTAAGACAACTCTAAGTCATACTTGTGCAATCTGCAAGTAGCATCCGATACTACTACTCACACTAAGTACTACTTTGAAGTCACCCTTGACAAGGCACATTCATATACAACAATCATGACAAGGAAGTAACTCATAATACAATCCAAGTATAGCATGTATCTTTACATCTAAGCATGTTAGCATTTAACTCAACCTTCTTCATTAACCTCATTTAGGATAGATTCATTCATTCGTCATTAAGACTTAGAGAACTCACTATAGCCCTCTTGAAGCCTACTCGTGCCATGTACGGATATCATCCCATACTACTACCCACACTTCATAGAACCTCTCAAGAAACTATAATGCACATCTCACATGATGGGAATAAGTATTTAACAGACATAGACCATGAGAGCTAAATCATGGAATCCGGTGTCATGAAACCCCACACCGTAAATATGTGGTCTTCTTGCCTAAGAAAAGCCAATAACCTAGCTTACGTGGATCCACTCGCTAGACCTATGTGGGCACATAGTTTATGGGATAGGAATATGTCCATTGGAACTCTGGCCTAACATTGGGAGAGTTTCCATCTTACCATATCCACTTGGTGCTTAGCCTACATTCCCATAGATCATTTCATTCACATTAAATTAGTGTACTAGGGAAGAATGCCATTTGCCTATAGACCCAAGATACATCATTACACAAGGAAGGAATGCTAAAAGCCTATCGATCCATGGTACATTCAAGGATAGCTCTAGAGTCATTATGAAAGGAATGCCTTAATCCTATAGATTCATAGTTCCTCATTACATTCTTATACTCATGAAAGGAATACCATAAGCCTATCGATTCATGGTACATTGATTCATTAAGAAAGGAATGCCATTAGCCTATCGATTCTAGAGTCTTCATTGTATTATATCATTTATGAAAGGAATGCCTTAAGCCTATCGATTCATATCCATTAAGTCAAGACACATTCATTACTCATATATGAAATGAATGCCATAGCCTATCGATTCATATTCATTAAGTCAAGACACATTCATTATACAAGAAAAGGGTGCATAAGCCTACCAATTCTAGATTCAACATTCACATTACTTTTATTATCATTCATGAGTATCAATTGAGAATATACTATCAACAAAAACACACTTACATTTTATACATGATCATCATTATATCATTAAGATCACATGCATATTCTTCACATTATACATAGTAAGTAAACACCTCCACCTTTCAAGTGGATCAATATCTCTAGCATATTTGACTTCAACAAGCAATTAGGTCAAACTTTCCCTTTCAAGGCTATGATCACAAATCCTCAATTCACCATAATTAGGCATAGATGATGATAAAATTCAATAACCCAAAGCAATTTATACAAGTTCAAATCATAAACTTTCATAATCACCATACCCAATTCATAAAGAACAATTTAGAAATTGGGAGAAATCATGGGTTCATAGAGTATTTGCATCATAAATCATCAATTAAACATAAACACAATCAAAATAAGTCATTAGAAACCATTTGAAAGTGTTTGATGGAAGAACCCATGACATTGAGTAAAACCCTAGATTTTTCATGCTTTGAAATCACCTTTGAATTGGCTCCTTGAATAAAATATTAGACAAGGATCAAGACTACCATACCTTGCTATTGATTCCCCATGAAAATTGAAGAAGACACACCTTGAAATTCCCAACCCTAGCTTGAACTTGACCTTGATCTCCAATGGAGTTTCTAGAGAGGACTTTTTGGGAGGGAAGGGTTTTGATTTTGAAGACTTGAAATAATGAGGTCTAATTATGTTTTAATACTCTTAAAATATCCTAATATACTTAAAGTAACCATTCAAAAACTTATTAGGACTTTGGGTGAATTTACCAATTCACCCCTCACTTGGCAGTATCACTTGATGTAACGACCCGAGAGCACCCCCTAGTCGTTACCGGTGTATTCGACCTCTCAGAGGTCTTATACAAGCCCTTAGCATTCGTCATAGCATTTATCATAGAAAAATAGTGGAAAATTTAAAACTTTTTCATAATATAACACAAGACATAAAATTCACCTCATTAAACCTTTAATACAAAAAATGGAGTACTACGTCTCAAGGTAGCCATCTTAAAACATGACTACAACACAAGAGGGACACAACCCTTACAATACAAAAGAAACTACTATCTAGTACATAGAACTTAAGGAGACTCTTTACATAAAGGTCCTTGAATCTTTAAGGACACACCCGAACTTGGGAATAGTAAGCGAAGCTCATCACTTCTAGGAAAGACCCTTTAGTCACCATCACCTACACTTGGTGTAAAAAGATGAAGAAGAATGGTGTTAGTACAAGAATGCACCAAGTATGATAACCATGCAAAACATTCTTTTAAAAGGACATTTAGTTGGAAACTATGCATTATGCCTTTTTAGAGAAACTTCAAGAACATTTGGTACATTAGGCACAATATAAACAACATACATCATCATACACATGGAAACCATTCATAATAGCACATAGAGCCACGTATAACATTTTAGGCACATTCAATGCATACAATACATTACCTTCCTCTTTATCTTAACTCCTTTCCTCAAGCAACCCTTAAGGAATAGTTGGTGCAATGTATTGCCTTAAAGTTACCAAAGGTGAACTTACATATAGCCTTCATCAATCCAACCACATATATTGATAGAGTCATAAGCACACCATAAGACATAGTCTTCACACAGGAACCATCACCTAAGACAACCCCCAAGTGACACTAGTGCAAAGTGCAAGTAGCATCCCATAATACTACTCACACCAAGTGTTCCTAGGAAGCCACTATAGACTAGGCACATCGTATTCAACAAGTCATAACATCTTCATTTCACATTAGATATAAGACCAACATATTTCATAAAATCACATAAGGACTCATTCCTTTACTACATCATTAGTAATAACCCATTTAGTTCATATCATAGGTAAACTACCCTCACAACCCCTTCACAAGCTCACTTGTGCAATGTACACATGGAGTCCCATACCCCCACATACACTAAGCAAACCCTTTAAGAAGTCATAAGTGTAATTCACATGCATAAACATACTTCATATCTTGACATAAGTAATGTCAACCTTAACATGCTTTCATATTAACACACATAGACCATAGTCTTCATTACATAAAGAGCCTAATCATAACCTCTCTTAGAGTCCACCTGTGCAATGCATAAGTAGGGTCCATAGTCCTACCTACACTAAGTAACTCTTCAAGAAATCATGATTAGAGTTCATATTCTTATCTTAGTTCATTTCTTAACTCTAGGGAGACATTGCCATAATCGACATTGACCATGTGAGCTACATGGAATCCGGTGTTCTACTCCCACACCGAAAAGAGAGGGTACTACTTGCCAAAGTAGGACCTACATACATAATAGCTATCTAGTGGATCCACTAAGCTAAGACCTACGGGGGCACATAGTTATGGAAAAAGGAGAATTCTACTAGAAACCTTGACTTGCTAGGCGTGGAGGTTTCCATCTCATGAGACAACATCTATGTTGGGAACCCAGACTTGCTAAACGTGAAGGTTCTCTTGTGGGAAGCCGGACTTGCTAAACGTGAAGCCCCCACTCTCATTTTTCATGTTCACTCGGTGCTAAGCTCCAA